>MEJB01000012.1:3771354-3789969 GCA_001752375.1 Rhazya stricta | reverse complement strand
AATAAAATTCCAGCATAAGAAATCGAAATACTTCCAACCTTCAAGAGTATTAATAGCTTGGATATCTCCCTCACCCTCATTGAGTTTTTTGGCATTCTCAATCAAGAATCTCGTAAGATTCAATGTGGTAAAGTAAAATAAATTTTGTTGCTGCCACTTCTTGAAATTCACTGGAGTGAATTTCTCTAGCTTTTTTCCAAGATTAGCCGGAACTATTAAAGGAGCCATGGCTTGGGGTATCTATAATATGTATAGTCGGATTAGATGCCATTTTGGAAACAAGTGACAAATAATCAAAATTTTCACTTTCTTTTTTTATATATCGYTTCACGGAATTTGTTTCAAYATTATTGGTCCAATAATTTAGTAGAGAATTTAATTAGAATTCAGAATCGATCRATAAAYCAAAATTCATAACCAAAAGAAAGGAGTAGAAGAAGAAACAATTTATATAAGATAGTTACAATACTAAGGCRTGRGTAAACACGYTTTTCTTAAAACAAATTCATRCCCTAAAMTTTGTAATAGGACATATGTTTTTRAGGATACAAAGGAAACCGKTAAGCGAACTTGAGACATTGCCTGAGCTAAACCACAAGAGATAGAGAGAAGAAAATTCTTGCTAGAACAAGAAGAAAACAAAGAGAGTATCTAAAACTCRATGCAAAAAGCTGCAGTTTTCTATCAAGAAAGACATAGAAAACTCTCTCTAGAACACTATAGAAACGCTAAAAAAAATTCGCATCTAATCCTCTAAGGAAAAGCTAGAAGCATCTGTTCAAATGCTGGGATTTTTCCTTTGCTGAAATGCTGCCTTTTGTAGGCCCCCAGCTGAAACTGTTGCAATAATTTTTTGGAAACTGTCAATAAATTACTGCAGAGAATGCCCACGTAAATGTTGCAACAGCTGCTGGAATTATCTACGCGTTGCAGTAAATCACTCTGAAACTGCTGTTGTTTTCCTTAAGCTACTGCAGTAAATTTCTTGCACTTTATTCTGCAGTTCCTGTTCACATTTGAGCTGCGGAAACTGCTGCATTAAACCAGTTTCCCCTTCTTCATTTTTGAAACTGTTTCCAGCTTCAATTTTCCAGCTTTAAAAGCTGAAGAAAAAACTATGCAACTTGAATTCCCATTCACATCTGTATTCCTATTCACAGCTTTATTTCTCCAACATTAGCATCTTCCATTACTCGTTCTCTAGTTGCTTCATCAGCAGGAACATCATAGCCCATCCCTCAGATCTAATTTGGTTTCTGTTGCAGACTGGAGGACATGCCTATGACATTCTTGCTGGAAGAAGAGATTGAAGGATTTCTTACTAAATTGATGCAGGCTATCTGCCCTACGTTCTCATGTCAATGTCTGGCTGAGCTCACTCAAGCCTTCATGGCAGGAGGATTAAACTATTTCATTCCTGATTTTCAATAGATAAAAAGCTACTCCCTCGCCCTCAGGAATATTAAGTAATTTTAGGGACTTACCCTTATGAATACCAATGTTACATGAAAGAACGCAAACAAAGTTTTTGACTTAGATTATCTGATATATCAATTCGTCCTGTCTTTTTAAATTTTTTCTCTAAATTCAAGTCAATTAATTATCATTTTCTAGATATATTTCTCTTTTTGTCTTATGCTTTCTGAATAAAAATCTTAGTCTCGTTAAAAATTTTTTAAATAAAGCTTATAAAAAGGAGTGTTAAAATACTATTAATAAGAATATATATTTAATAAATTAAATTTTTTGATGCAATAGAGCCAAAAGTTTAGAATATATTCTTTTCTTTATGAATTATAGAATGACTTATATATATAAAAAAAAACCTTCTTTAAAAATAATATATACTTCTATGTTTTTTAAAAAATAACATATATTATGAATTGGAGAGAGGGGTTACATTAAACTGATCGCAAAGATAGCTTTGCAGCAAAATCTCAGCCCAGGTTTCATTTTTGTTCTGGGTATTGGACTTCCCTTCGAATTGTAACAATGACATCAAACAAGGCTATTTTCCTTTGTGGTTTTACCATCCTACTTCCATCTGCGGCTCATGGTGTTTGTTGCCGAAGTTTGATCCTTGTGGTAGCTAGTTCTTGAAAGTGTTTAAGTTTCTCGGCTGGCAGAAAAAAATGTTTGATTTGGCTAACGGGGACCAGGAGAGCAACGTCACAAACTCATTTTCGTGGCCCAAGGGTTTTAATGGTGGGAAGAATCCTTGGTACTACTAAATACTTGCCTCTTATTCTTAAAGGTTAGCAATTCCACTGGCGAATTTCAATGTAGAGGTAAAACGAACGACTTTGCTTCTGATGTGGTTTTCTTTTGTATGAATCCTTTTTTTTTTGGGGCCGTGGCCGCGCTTCTGACCACAAGGTTGCAGCTCGGTATGTCAACAGAGGACTTCGTTACTTTGATGAAGTAACTTTCTAGATGTCTTGCTGATCTTGGCACACAATTCCATCTGGTGGTAAAGGCTCAACAATCAATTCTTAGCGCGATGCAAAAGGTTTGCTGCAGTTCTTTTTGTAACAATGTAACTATTAAAAGGAGTAAAGCCTCAAGTGTACAATTCTCAATACCTAGATAGGATAGGCTTCGGTTTTTCCATTACTAAGGAGTCCTTCCGGATTAGAGATGAATGTTCTTATAAATATTTTTTAAAACATAAGTTAAAAACTTGATCATACAACCGGGTCCTTTGCAAATTCGTTATGTGGTGAAATAATGCTAAACTGATAAAAGCTTATTATAGATTAAAGAAGCAACACGTTCGAGTGGAAATTTCTAAACTCATTTGTCTCTCGCCACATGATGTAAATAATAAATTCCTCAACAAACAGCCAAGCTCTCCTCTCTATTTATGAGACATCCCTTTACACTGCCAACCGGAATTCATTCTATGGCCTACCCTAATCTCACCACTCGGTCGGTCACGAATATTATAATAGATTTCTGCACGGGAAAGTCAGTGCATGCACAGAGCTAATGTCGCTACTGATTCTAATACTATTAAGTTCTTGTACTTATGGAAACGAAGATCATGAGCTATACCTTCAGATATTTAGTTCTCGATGGCCGCCCCCATCGCTGATTGCTTACAGGCATCATATCCAGAAATCAGACTGCAGATGGGACCAAAAACTCAAACAACCAACATCCTAGTTCAATTTGTACCCAGAAAAGAAACACTCTTGTTCCACTAACAGCACAAATAGTTTTTGTAAGTTAAAGAGCAATGGCTATTTCACCATTCAGTAAGTTTCAACATAGTTTATCACATTTAAACTATAAAAGCTTAGCGTTCAATGATCTGAAGATCAAAGCACTATAGTATCAGTTGCTCTTCTTGGCTGTCTGCTTCCCATTTGAAGTCTCAGCTGTAGTTTCTTCTTCAGGCTTTGATACACTGCTCACCAAAGCATGGAAACTTGCAGGGTCTGCGAAGGACTGGTATGGAGGCAACCTAGACCGGAAAGAGTAACATCAGATGTCAATAAGTAAAGCAGAATAACTTCCATTAAGTTAACCTGAATACACGTTTACCTGCTAGCTTTCACAGTCTGTCCATCTGAAGTCATTTTGACATCATATATGTTACCTACAAAAGGGTCGGCAACTCAGTGATGAAACAAAACTATGATCCTTTAGAGACAATATAGCAAACTACATAATCTTCTTCTCCTTTTCTGTTATTTAAAGACAATATGCAAATATGACAAAGCAGAAGTATAGATAAAAAGCAATCTCAGAACATTGCAGGACAAAAGTTCTACTAAAATGAATAGTGTCACAGGCAAAAGAATGTAAGCATTCGAAGCAACATTCAGTGGGTGGTTGGGGTTGAAGATGGACAAACACAGGACAAATTTGTCCATGTTTTCAGAGATTAACTAGAAAATGAGGTTGGCATTTTTCACAGGCAGCATTCAAAACAGAGAATCTCCATTTTGGTTAATGCCTCAGCAAAATTTACTCCTGTCTTGTCGCATCTCAAATTTGTCCATGTTTTCAGAGATTAACTAGCAACTGAGGTTGGCATTTTTCACAGGCAGCATTCAAAACAGAGAATCTCCATTTTGGTTAATGCCTCAGCAAAATTTACTCCTGTCTTGTGGCATCTCATACAAGAACATTTACCTCCAAAAATGGTCTTGTCAGAGAAGTACTTTGCTTTTAGATAACGAGTGTAATCAGCTTCATACTTCTGGTACTTTTCATTGTTTTCCTGGTTGTCCATATCCCTGCACCAGATAATGAAAGATGGCTAAAATCTACATCCATGCTACCAACATTTTAGCTGTGTGTAAATGCAGAAAGACACTAAACAGGGTGAAAGGGTATAAAATTGACTTCTCTACTATAAAATCTCAACAAACAGTTAACCCAATCCACGTAACTCTTTTTAAGCTTACTGGTAGCTAGTGTTGGGTTACCCAAATTCTAGATTATGTATACATATTCCGCTCAAGAAAAAAATAGTAAAAAGAGGCACAGAGACCTTATAGGAGCATGTAAATGAAATAGATAGCTGAACAACTACAATATATAAGGAATATTGAGCCACATGGTTAACGAATTTAAGTTACGAAGTCCACTTTGAGAGTCATATAATTCTCAAATATGAGTTCACAAAGAAAAGTAGAACATCAAAAAAGAGGAATGCCACTCCAAGCCTTGCCAAGCCAACTGGACCGAACCATATCTCACATACGTCGGGCCACAACCAGCAGTGGCTTATGGTTGGGCTGAAAGCAACTGGCCGAGATTTTCAATAAGGATCCTAATAATGGGATAATAAGAATGCCCAAAAGAATGGCGGCCGATCTAAGTGGCCCGCAATTCATATCAAACGCGATAATCTTGATGAATTGATTAAAATGTTAGCAGCCATAAAAAACATAAATCATAGAACAAATACAGTTGGTACTCAAATGGGTAATAGCCACATTCATATTTCAACAAATTCATAAATCAAACTAAAAAATAACCAACTGTCGAATACACAAATCTAATAGAACATCCATTAAACTAATTTGACAAAATACCTTTATCACGGTAAAAAACATTTTAATTTCTCCCCCATACAAGATGAACAGAACTAGGAAGCAATTCAACCTGCTAGAAACATACTCTTTGTGCTCACTTACCCAAACTTGCTAACATAACAAACAAAAAGGAAGCCTGGTTATGGATCTGGGGAGTGCTGATGATTTTGCAGAAAAGTAAAGACGCAAAAGGGAAACAAAAGACACCAGAGGGGTCGAAAAAGGCTAGGTAAGGGGAGGAGAAAGAGATAAGGGAGCGGTGGCGAGGAAAGCAAACAAAATAATTGGGATTGGGCAAGGTTAGGACAAATTTTTCATTTTTTTAAAAAGTTTAACAAATGAAGGGCTTCAATATAAATTGCCATATACATAGTCCATGGTACAAATGGGCCCAATTAGGCTGAACAGGCTTCAAGTTTAGTACAAATGGGCTCAATTAGGCTGAAGAGGCTTCAAGTTTAGTACAAATGGGATTGAGATTGGCTCGAACAATACTCAAGTAGCTTGCGAGCTACTCTATTTGTTTGCATCCTAATGATTGTAGAAACGGCAGAATATGCAAGATGTTGATTTTGAGAAAGCAAGCAATTGTTTCTTATTTGGTAAGCCAGTGAATACATACAACTCTAAGTAATTTCTTTCTCGATCTGRAATGGTAAATCTTAACAGAACATGCATCATGGTTAAGCTAAAACTTTAGTGTCATAAACTGTTCAAGAAGTTTCGATACAATTGGCRTATGCAATATCTCCAACACAGTTAATAGGAGGCACTAATGATTCTGTTCTCTGGCATCTGAAAGTATCTATATTTTCATAAACACTAATAATTGTGTGGACAACAAATATGCAAGGAAATTCATCTACCAAACGAGCCTGTAGATATATGTTTACTCCATATACCACAAAAGTTTCATAATCCTGTCATGAGACAACATRGCGAAGAGAAAGCTACTGTCACCAACTTTGAGTTTGTCGACACATGGATCAAAAGAAAAACAAAGACAAAATTATTTCCCAAAGTAAAACAATCTAGAATCTTCAGTCCATGCTGCAAACCTAGTAAAGCATATCTTTAACTTCCAATCGTACKTGAAGATACATATAGCTATATAAACCAAATATAGTAATATACATCCTGTCAGATACAGACATTTGATTTTGTCCCAGTTTACTTGCCAATTCATTAATGCAATTGATCTTTACAAGTTCTGGCCAGGATGATTGAAAGGATCAAACCAATTTTAAGTCTCACATCATAATAGTAGCATAAAGGAAGAAAGCCATCAACTTGACATCCATTGTCATCCAGTGCAAATGACAGTGCAGGAGAAAGAAGGGAAATAGGCTTCTTGCAACTTCCCCACTACCCAATCTATCAGCAAGTTAATTAAGTGCTTCATCAAATTTAGAAAATTGATCTAAAAAGATGCCCTAAATACCTAGATAACATAAACTTGGACATTAGTATGTAGGGTTATTTTCAGAAATAAGATTATTTTAGTATTGCTTTTCCAGAAACTATAAAATTATTTTGGGAACAGTTTGCTGTCAAAGACTAAAGTTCCTAAATGGACATGCATTGAAAGGGAAAAGGCCAATGACTCTTAAGAAATGAAAGGAGGGAAAAAGGTAAATAAAGAAAAGGGTGCAATAAAATTGAAAAGCACGTGCCAGCATGCAAACACACAGTAGTGGGTTCACTTAAACACAAACAAAGTGTGCTAAAAGATTCACACAGGATCAGTAGACTGCATATTGTTAGAACGAGATGCATTTTCAAATTAAGAAGTGCTATATAAATAACTTTTCAGATTGATAATGCTGTATTGGTTCCAAATTCCTATATATAACAGTTTCAAATTCATCGTAGAGATAGTGTATAAAAGAACCAAAGAATTACATGGTGCATTTCRGTGTTATTCTATGGGAGTGAGCAGTTTCCCCAACAGTTTSCAATAATAATAAATCGAACAAKYATAAAKGCAAAATTGGAACCACATTCTGCCAAAATACTTGTTTTCTAGGATGARAAGAACCCATGATTATTCACTGCATTCAACAGAAAAAGGAGACAGTTGATCCCCTAGGAAAACARTTCACTCAACCACACAGTATAAACTATTCTAACATCTCATATCTTCCTACATTGCTCGACTTTATTAATTTACATATGTAAATTAACATAGACATGTGCTTTTGCATACCAATCTGGTGAAAAGGCAACATTATAGTAGTGACTTCAATTTCCATACTACAATGTGAACATACTTTGGCTTCTTATCTTCTATTTTCTGATGGAGGGAAAAAAAAAAATATTTTCATATGTGATGCATGCATGCTGGTAACGTGCATGGCACTCTCTACATGAACTTAGGTACTTCTAAGACGTGTCTCATTAATCTTGCATGGCTTCAACCATTTAGTCACTAGTGATATATAGTTTTATCTAAAATCAAAATAACAAAATTCTCATAATGGTTGCACAGATCTCTTCTAGCTGAATTTGTCAATAAATTGAAGTCCCACATTTTCCTTTCCATACATATGTTGTGCCACTATACTTATGCTACTCATCGGTTTTGAACTTAGTATCTAATGATATTAATCTAAAATTTCCATTCAACTTGAAAAAGAAAATCCTTGAACTAAACCAAATATAACCAAAACCAAATACTAACATTTTTTCAAGATCAGTGCGGGAAAGGGGTATATCCTGTGGAATGCAAGAACATAGTTCCTGTCAGCAGATACGAGAAAACTGTGCTTGTCCTCTTTCTCAGTCTCTGGTTTGTTATACCATTCAAGATAGGGAAGTGTATTGGCTCACAAATAAGAGACAAGAGTAAGAGCAATTACAAAGATGATAATCCTGAAGCTATCACAAGTAGAATCTCAACGGAAAAGGCACAAAATATAACAACATGGATCATCAATTAACCAAAAAAAATAAAATAAATAAATAAATAAATAAAGAATAAGAAAATAAAAAAAAGGAAGATGTATTTTTAGAACTGACCCAAATGGGTCTTCGGCAGATTCTTTCTTTATCTTCACAGTTGCAGCATTCTCGCTTGACACATCCTGCAAATTATGAAATAATAAGACTGAAAATCTACCAAAATTCATCCAAGTAAGCATATGTGGTGATGTACAAGAGTGAAAGAACCTGTTCTTCCTTGATTGGTGGCTGAGACCGAGAGGAGGCGGACTCGGAGTGAACCCCGGAGTTTGATGATGTTGTAGAAGTCATGGAACTTCGATGTAATCTGTACTGCTATGTTGTTTTAGAGTGTTGGCCGCAATTTATACACAGCTGCMTTTCTCTTGAGGGTTGTTTTGGAAGTGAGACAGGTGTGATTTGCAGGACAYTGCTGACAGGTCAGACCGCGCCGGTTACTTTTGGTAGTTTTCCCAAATTAATATCGGCATTGAGGGGATCGGGTTGAGCATATTTATGTGGGTTTTTGGCAAATTGCTAATGGGTTTTGCAAAAGCTCGAAATAGACATTAGAAGAGGAAGCAAAGCTAGGAGTATAAGCACACGTATGCCAAGAGTCCATATAGCTAGCTGCCACCGTTTTTTATGCGGAACGGCGGCGGCGGCTGTGGTAGCGGTGGCGCCACTGMAGGATATTCTCATTAGCAGAGAAGGGCAGAGGTGGAGTTGCAACCAGAAAATGAGAATCTATGATYGTACCAGAAGAAGATAGTGAACCTAGTGCAAATCAATTGATGAATTGAATTTGAAGAAATTGATTACCTTTGGTGCTCGTCATGCTAAAGACTGCATCTTTTCTCCTGCCTTATAATGCCCAAGTACAACATAGCCCAGTCGAACTAATTTAGTAATATCTTAAATATTGTTTATTTTTAAATAATATTTTGAATTGTTTAGTTGGTTTATTTAGTTTAAAACAAATAAAGATAAATTGCAAATGTCAGCACACCCGGTGTAAGGTCGACCAAACTTACTCTCAGAGTATACGAAGTGTGATTGTTTAAAATCAAGATTTTATAATATTCAAGAGACATTTAAAATGTACAGGTGTGAGAGTACAGCAGAAAATATATTTAAATAAATAAGGATTTATATTTAAGTATGGTTTAGTGAAGTCTTCAAAGTACTTCATTTTCTTACAAATTCAGATGTCTTTTTGGCTCATATATAATTAATAAAGTAAGATTGTCGTTCCTAGGTTTAAACTTTTTTTAATCTCCATAAGGAGGAACGGAATTCAAAATCTCATTAAATATTGAAGTCAAAATTATAGTCTAATTTAATAGTCTGTTTATTAATTATTTCAAATTACTAAATCTTATTTCCTTTTTCTATGCGATCGTAATCTTCTTCTTTATCCAATTGCAATGTCCCTTTGTGCTTGGAATGAGATACTTCCTTCCCAGTCTTCTTCGGCACTATCAATTGCTAATTCTTGGACTCCTCCATCTTCTTTGGTTATGCCTTTTTTGGCTTCGAAATAAGAAAGAGCACCAGCGTTCTTGCATGGAGAAACATGTTGCAAAACATGGCCATATATTTCTGCTGAAGATATAGCAGATGCATCGACAAATACCCAACTTATATGTGAGGTGGAAGAACCAGAGAACAGCACATTATATATCAAAGGCATTGTTTGAATAAACTAACAAAATAGATTTTACAAGTTGTGACCGCACAATGATTTCCCTTGTATATTGTTAGGTCGCATTTTCCGGCACCAATTTTTATTTTAGGGTCTTATTTTTTATTTGTTAAAGAGATTTAGATCGGTAATCAACTTTTAGTTAAATGTAAAATCGACCAATATACTCGAATATCTATTTAATAACTATTTTCATAACGAAATTAGACATGTACATTCTATCGAAATGATTATTTTTTAAACTGAAATTATATAAATTATTATGAACGATATTCAGTAAGAGAGACAATTGAATATGCCTTATGATCAAATTTGTCAGGCTTAGATGAGTGTGTAAAATGCAGTAGCTAAATTTGGCATGCAAAACTAAATATTAATTTAGCATAAACCTAATTAGGGAAAAAAAATATAAATATTCGCAAGGAGGTTGATTTTGATCTAAAAATGTGCTGATCATTAGCTTTGCCTTTGAGTGCAAGCATCTGATTCTGTGATCGCCCCCTTCTTGGCAAAAGCAACATATGACCATTTCAACAGCGAAAGCTTGAAATTCCTAAGCTGGTCTACTAAGGCAGGACAAGGTTCCTCATGAATACTTGTCTACATTTATATGCAATTTCGGATTGTCTTCTCTCCTGACTCCTGCTTTTTATGGGAATTAAACATTAAATATGTTTTGCTATTGCTAGTACATTGGTAATGAGTTTCTTAGTTACTAATCTGCAATACATGATCTCTARATCCKCACTGGAAATATTTTGCCTTGTCTGCTCGTTTGAATTGATGCCAAATTCTTCGATGATATTCATTTTTAACCAATCTGTTTGATTTTTACATACTCTCAAGTTAACTAAAAGTTAGATTACAAGAATCGATAGCCCTAATTGGTTATTGTATTAACTTTTCTTGAATATACGATTTACTAAGTAGGTACACTTGATCGTGTCTTCTCACCAAGAGAATGAACAAGATTCACTGGATAGGAATATACGATTTACTAAGTAGGTACACTTGATCGTGTCTTCTCACCAAGAGAATGAACAAGATTCACTGGATAGTTACATGTAATCCATATAAAGATGAACAAGCTGTACCATCACCATTGTAATGAAGACCTCATCCAGATCTTCTCCATTTTCATTTAATAGAACATTACAATAGGAGATGACTACATGCTCCTTCTTCTTCTTGTATTTTTCTAGTTCAAAACAGGAACAAAAAGAAGGAGAGGCGGAAGAAATGTTGAAAACTAGGAATAGGGTATACCAGCACACACACACACACACAAAAAGAAAAGGAGAATTTAACAGTCCATCCAAAAACTGCTGTTGCTATTGAGCTTTTCTCTCCCCCTTTCTAGAGTTCGTCTCTTACCTTCGGGTGATTTCCATCGATATAGATTGTCTTTATATAATTAGTACATTCATTCTGTCAGACTTTCCCGTTCTGTCATGGAAACTGATATTCTAGATAGATTAAAACAAGTTTGTATCCCTCCGATGAGAACACCGACATCAGTCTTCCGGATGAAGCTCTTACTAAGGGTTTGCAGGCTTGTTTACAAAGCTGTGTTGCTAAGACTCATAGCGATAAAGAAACCTTCCTTGCGCAAAAAAACCTGGAAAATAGATGACATAAGAAATACCGAACTTCCTTCGAAGCTGCTCAAGMTTTTTCCTTAACTCTGAGGTGATGACTACAGCTCTGAAACCAGTCTCCCGGAGTTTCGAGAATGACCTTTTGGTGCTGCTTTCTTGTCATAAGTCTCCACCAGTGAGTGTGGCTGAGTTGGACCATGCTTGGATATGGGTGCAATTAGATGACCTTTCCCAGAGTGTTACTCCATGGAGGTTGGCCACCAAATTGAAGCCTCTTTTCTGAAAAAACAGCAAATTCAGATTAGGGATAGACCTTTGGATGGACACTTTTCTTCAGGATGCAAGTCTTTCTGGATTCAGTTGCTCCACTACGTTGACTGCTCCGATTCTCTTCACCTTCTCAAGGTCTGATATGGAGTTTACTGGGGTATGAGTGCATTCCTTTCCTCCACCATCGTTGTGGTTGCCTGCGACGCTCCATTAGAACCTGTCCTACGGGGTCCGGGGCATTGATCACACTGAAGGAATGCCTCAATCTACCGTATGGATGTTGAGGCAATACTGCAGATTCTTTTGCCACAATACCCTTGCCCTGATCAGTTAGTGTGGCACTACGAAGATTCTGGTAGTMTTGGTGTTAATCAGCCTATCGTTTGGGGCGAGCTTTCATGTTTGGTGTGATTCAAGAGGATGTGTTTCTTCTACTTCATCTATCAGCACTCATGGTTTGTTTTGGAAGACTTTATGGTGTATGAAACTGCTTCCAAAATTTCTTTTCTGGGCATGGCAGCTTTACAGTAACATTTTACTTCTTGGAGAAAATTTAAGACGTCGTTTGCATATCCAAGAGACAGCCTGTCCATTCTGTGGTTATAATACAGAATCAGACATGGTGCTCCAATGAATGGGCTCGCCATGGTGCTTTTCATCTTTCTGAGATACTTACTAACTATGCTTATTATCCAAAACTGATATCCAGGAGTGAGGTGGAGCATTTATCATTCTTCTTTGGGCGATTTGGAATTCTAGAAATAAATGGGTCTCTGAATTTACTGCAGCAGAGGCAACCATAATTCTGAAGAGGAATATTGTTCCTTGCTCTGGTTTAAGGGTGGGTTGGCAACCTCCTCCTTTCAATATTCTAAAAGTTAGTGTGAATGGTGCTTGGAATGGGGGTAAGGGAGGTAACGGGGTTAAAATTCGGGACTCTTTAGAAGAATTTCAAACTGCAATGGCTTTTCCTATTCTTGATGCAAGAGGGGCCGCACATGCTAAGAGAATTGCAGTGATTCAGGATGTTAAATGGTAGAGGAACTTGGAGTGGATACATTTATGCTTGGAACTGATTGTTTGGCTCTAGTTAAAAAGAAGAAGGGTGCTTCTGCTGATACGTTGTCTTTAGGACATCTCAAGACCAGGCACTTGGCCGTCAAAGTATCACATATGTAAATCATAAATATGACAAACTGGCGCATCTGTTGGCACAAAGAACTCGTTCCGTAATTGTCCGATTGTTGGGTTAGGTAGTTTCCCTGTTGATGTTTTAACAGCTATTTTAGCGGATAAACCTTTGTGATTATAATGAAGTTTGATTYCTCAATAAATAAATAAATAAAATAGTCCATTCATTAAAAAGGCAAAACATTTAAATCATGTAACATTCAAAAAATTGATTCAACATAACTAAACTAGTCAGGACGAGGGAGAAGTATTTTATGAGAACACTAAATTTAAATAGCTTTAAATTTATAATTTACCATCAATATACAATTTTTAGCATAATAAAATGCGTGAATAAGTTATTATTTTTTTTTTGGTAAACGAAAGTGAATAGTCAAATATTCGAATATTCAATTAAAATGTACACAATTCGTCATCATCCCCAATATATAGATCCATGCTGGGTTCACCTTCGTATTAGGTGATGAGTCCCAGCAATCTATCCTGCCAAATAAAATATGACATGAAAACCGCAAAGGATAATGAGCAAAACGAAGACTAATTAATTGTTATTTACTCCCCATTGCCCTTCCAAGTTGTGTGACTTACCACTTGGTCCACTTCTTTGTCCCCGGAAAAAAGCAACCTATATTTTTCTATTCAATCAATGTTTTATTTGAACAATCATTCGATACTTAGATATTTTAAACTGTTATATTTACTTCATTTGGAGGGCAGTTTAAATTAAGAGATATGTCTTTAATTTAAGAGAAATTGATTAAATTAACGAGTAAATTTTTCTTAAAAGTTAAAATTTACATTTATATATCTAGTGAAATAACAGTCCTCGAATTAAGAGTCAAAATAAATAATATTTTAAATTAAAAGTGAATGACATCTTAGATCAATATACCGTCCAAATGGAGCCCATCCTGAAACCTATAAAAGCCCAAGAAATATATAAGGATTTTGCTAATCACAATCTAAGGATTACGGTTAAGCATTAATGGATATTATAAATTATTAAGAATCTTTAACTTCCAACAAAATATACTATTTCCATTTTATAATATAGGTCGTTTTAGACCCGTGCACATGGACTAATAATACAGAATACAATGATATATTTTACTTAAAGTTCTTAATATACCATTCATCTATCTTTTTTAATTTTTCTAAATTGAAGATGAATTAATTATCATTTCTCTTTTTTCTCTCTCTCTTTATCTCTAAATTAAACTTTCGATCTCATTTAAAGTCTCTTGAAAAAATACAAAAAAGAGCCAAACAAGTCATTTGCAAAGCATATAAATAGGGATAAAATTGAAATATTTTTTTCTTGATCTTGTAGAATGACTTATATTTTGAAAAGAGATATCCTCCTTAAGATAACATATATTATGAAAAGAAAGGAGTAATGAATATAAATATTAATGATTATTAATTACTTATTACTACCTCCATTCCATCATTTAGATCCTTTGAAGGGAGGATATTTATTTCACAATATAAGTCATTCTACAATATAAAAAACAGTATCCAATTTTATTCCTTTTATATGTCTTGAAAATTAATTTTTTATTACTCAATTTTACATTATTTAAGAGACGTTAATAAGATTGGGAGTTTTTTAGAGATAAGAGAGAGAGAGAGGTGGGGAGAAAATGATAATTAATTGATAATTATGATAGAAATGAAAGAAGATAACGGAAGGGTATATTGAACTTTAGGTAAAAGATATTCTTGTATTCYACAATATTAGTCTATGCTCAAAGGTCTAAAATGACATATATTATGAAATAGATGTAATATTAATTATCAGTTAAATGAGTTATTTAACTATTTCAACGAAATACACGATTACTTAAACAACGAGAATAGGAGTAATATAAGTCAAAGAAGAAGCATCTCATAAGGGTTTTATATAAACTACCTTGTCTGTTGTTTTCCAACTACATTTGTTGTCATGCCTCAAAATRGAATTTATATTCGTARAGGAGACGTAACACGATCATATTCMATGAGATTTTTCCCAGAGAATCCCATTCATTTRGTACATATCAAAATTTTCTAATTCATCCAATCCATAAATAAAAATATACAAGCTCTTTTATTATGTAATCTTATACAATCATAATTAATAAGTACTCAGACTTAATTTTTCTTAGTGTAAGATTATAATCTGAATTGTTTTGAACTTAAATTATCCTATACTAATCTTCAATCATGGATTCCCAACCTCTCACTCCCAAGCGTGGACACACATTTCAATATTTCCTACTTTGAAGGTGAGAAGGAATGGAGTGAGTGCAATTTACCCAATAAGTAGAGATGACAATCTCCCTATATCAGGAATCATAATATGTAAATCAATTCTTGAACTCTTATAACTCTTTTTAAAATATTTTTTCTCCAAAGAATCATTTTAAAAGAAAAGACATAAATAGAATTAAATAAATATTTTATTTAAAGCTTATTTTTTTTAATATGATGCCTGCGAAGCTTTAAAAAATCAGCTTAGACTATTTAACAAAATAAAAATCTTTTATGCCATTTACATCACATTTAAGTCGTTTTAGCATTTAAGATATTTTATAAAGAAAATCACCAAATAATGAGACGATTTAAAAACATGTCCTCTTTTTTTCTTTCAAAACAATACTTGATTTTAAAAGATCACCGGTAACCATGTGTAAGCTTCAAATTCATCCACAACTTTATATAAACATATATTAACATTAATGGTAAACCAAACAATGATTGAAACATATTTAGATAAAATCAAATAAATGTTTGGGACAATCAAAGTAAGACAATTGGATCAGATCTTACATTTAAACCTAGTTGTTCTCCCACTATGTCCGTCAAAGAAATTAGATTCTAACTTTTTGTCCATGCTAGTAGGATAATTAGAGATAGGTAAAACATATTCCTCCCTAGGTTAGATCATATAATATCTCACACAATATTTTAACCTTCCCAAATTCAATGACTTAATGATTGAGGTAAGGTAAAAGAGAAATCATCAATCATTTAAAAGTCACATGTCCAATCCAATTTTTTATAACAAATTAAATAGGAGTTTTCACCATAAAATTCAAGTGAGAGGGTTGCTTGCCCCACTTAGCTCAAATAATCACCTATTGAGCCWTCTAATTTCGGTCCCTAATACAATTGATTTGTGATGACAAGCAAAGATCTTTTTTATTTCTAGACTCTGGTGCTAATCCTCGTTGCCCTCCTGACGTTTGCAATAATGTAGATATAAAAATAACAAATCATCTTATATTTAACCATAATAGGTTTCTTCTTCTTTGTTATTGCTTTTAATCCAACWAAAAATTGGATACTATCAAAATTGTCCAAATGGGCTCGGCTATTCCATTAGCATTATGGCCTCTCCAGTGATTTGAACCCGGTGGGAGCTGCCAAAATCATTCTTTACAACTATCAACAGCACGGACGGGTAATTCATTTTCAAGRGATCCTCGTATACTTCCGGCAATGTCGAAACAAACACCATTTGAAGGCGGGTTCTGCTCTGATGATAGCTCAGTCGAACTGTCGACATCATTTGGAGGTCTGGAGCCCACATACTCCTTAAACATAAAATCTCCCATATGTTGACTGATGGGACTTTCTTCAAGCACTGAGACTATGCCATGGGAGTCAGAGCAATAGAGGCAACAGAGACGAGTAGGAAGATGTAGCGGTTACATTAGAGGCAACGTAGACGAGGAGGATGATYTGGCGCTTACGGCGGCAACTTTAGCCACAGCTGCATAGTAGCTATTATTTCTTGCGCAGCTTTTCGGAGGTGAATGTATTCGCCTTCAATCACGAACAACGGAAACATATTGAACCAGCACACTTAAATAAAATGAAGTATCCACATAAATCAAGCTTTCCCATACTTCTTGTAGTCATGCCGGTGTAGAGGGGCATACCCAGGTCAATTTGGAAGCTGTGCATGAGATAACAAGTAATCAACGAGAAAAAAATTGTTGAAAAATGTGAGAGCATGCTTCTCCTTACGGTGTGCACAGAAAGAAACGAGTTCAGAAAACTTACTGTTGAACTAATGCGAATTWTACCACGAAATGAAGCTGTACCCACGTCGCAAGTCAAWAAAGATCTTTCYTCCAGGAACGATGTCTCTCTTTCGACTTCCCACCTGCAACCATGCTTTTATGGGGGTTTTGACTTGTTTGACCTCCTTTTTTTATTTTATTCGTAAATAATTTTTATTTTGATTGTTTCAAGTCATGTTGTCCAGTTTAGTTCCATTATTAGGGTGAAAGCTTTCGTTTTCCAAATATTTTGTCAGTTTTCTCCTTTTACTTCTCTTCTCTCTTTCTTACCCTTTTGTTTTCAAATTTTATTCTGAATGTTTTGGTGTTAGTAAAGGATTGAAAGTTCATTGTGCTTTGATTAAAGTGGATTTTGATGAAGATGAGTTTGTGAATGATACTCTTGTAGTGTTGTATGGAAACTGTAATTATTTACTGGCCGTGGAAAAGTTGTTTGTTGAAATGCCCGAGAGGGGAAGACGCTAGTACAAGTAGCGCCTATTTGGCCGAGCAGAAGCAAAGAATTTAGAAGAAACCACATCAGAAGCAGCGTTCGTTATACTTTCACTGAAATTTCTYGTGTGCTTGCTTCTTTYGAAGAAGACATAWTACAAGTAGAACAAGGTTTTTSCACCACTAAACCTTGTGTCTCAAATTGGTTGACATTCTTCTCCTTTCCCAGATAAGCAAACAAAATTATTCCTTTCCCAGCACTAAATACATTCCAAGACTAGCGAAACAAATATATAATCTTTTAGGCAACGAACACATGGAGCCGATGTAATGTAAAACCACATAGAAATACCATGTTTCATTGCTGTGTTCAAGGGAGTCCAATCCAAAGCATCATGAAACTGGGCAGAGATTTGCTGTAAGATAATTTCTCCCACTCTCCCCCTCCATCTTTCTCTCACCCTCTCTCACACACACCCACGCACTGAATACATCATATGCTTATCCACAGATTCTGCCTGTTCCCCTGCTTAAACAGAGGACAGATCATCTCAAGCATACCTGTTTAGCAAGTCATTGCAACAATCTTCAGTAGAGCTAAAACATCCAGAATGATGGGAGTTAACCGCAAGCCAAATCAGAACAGCATTAAAAAGTTCTTCTCACTGCAAAGAACAACCAACGGATTACTGTGTATATCTATGTATATAAAGCTAGAGCAAGTTGGTACATAAATATCAACCTCTTGATGGTCATGAATTGCAGCTGCTGTAGGCATGATACGACAACACATAAGGAAAAACACTAAGAGAGTCGCAGCACATTTTGCCCACACCGGTACAAACAAAACGTATCTGGTTAGACTAACGAATATAAAAAGGAGCAACAGATATCAAATATCGTTCATAGATAATAATGGAAGATTAGGGGAAGGGCAAAAGAAATACCAAAGTTAGAAGCTTACGAAGTTCCTTGCAAATAGGAGGTACATAGTTGACGAATCAAATCATTTGCTGCAACATATTCACTTTTATCCATAGGATGGACTACCATAACATTCTAGTAAAAGACCAAAGAATAAAAGATTTTCTGCATTCTGACAATTCCATAGTTGCCATACACCCTCCCTAAGTCTTACCATGTTCTTGACCTGATCTCCAAATGATGGCTAAAGAAACTAATTGTAATTGTGGATGTGGATACCCCTCGAATGAAGTTCCCTGAACCAAATCTCACACTTCAAGAGCAACATCTCTACCCCGAAAAAATAATGCAGCCTGATAAAAAAGATAGCAATTTTTGAGCGTAGACAGAAATAATCAGTCAGGTAGTTTACACATAAATGTTCACTCTAAATAATG
>MEJB01000012.1:3555781-3609092 GCA_001752375.1 Rhazya stricta | reverse complement strand
AGCTAGATAGGCACTGGTGGAAAAATGGCTGTCTTTGTTACCAACTCAATTCGCATCAAAGAAGTCACGAGTTAAAAGGAGAATCACGATAGAGAAGAGAAGAAGCCCCTTGTCTAATGTATAACACATAAGTAGTGTAAAATCTTATAATTTTGATTTTTTATTTAGTTGGTCTAACCAATTTTATTATGATTGCTTTTTTATATTTGTACAACTCATAATTTTATTTGGAATATTCCTATTTTTTATTCCTAAATAAAAGTCAAATTAGAGGGTTAGTCTTAAATAAATAAAACTTGGAGTACGATTGAATTTTAATGTAAGTATTTTTGTCGGCGCTCTTCAAAACAGAGAGCAAGATCAAGATGCTTTATTATGGGAGAGTTCTAAACGACTATCGTAGGAGGGATTGAATTTGTTCATAGTGACAATTTTCGTAATCGTCATAAGATAAGCAGATTCTGTTAACTCTCGAGAATTTTATTTTACTTAAATGTAGAAATTCTAACAAATCTAGGATTATGTAATTTGATATTGTCAAAATGAGTATATAAATTGGTTAATTGTTTATGTATGAAATCTAGGACATTAGTAAAGCTATTTGATTTACTGTGTAACTTTGTAAAGCTTTTTGAACTACTATAACTTCAACATAAAGCTTTTTGAGTCACTAACATTGCTTTAATGTAAAGCCTATGATGTTGCCTACTTCGGGTTGACTAGACCCCAACTTGGGTTGTGACACGGTCATGATACGGTCGTGTACCCTAAAGTTTCCCTTAAAGTCACTAATTCTCCTATAGTTAGACAATCTGAAATTTATTGGCATCACCAATAGAATTTATAAATGGTAACTTTCAATTGTAATAATCAAACAAAAAATCAAAAGGAAAGCTTACATAGATTAAAAATGATCTCCTACCAAAATAGTCAATTTTGCCACCCATCGCCTTAATTTGGCAACTTAAACATTTCAACCCTACACATCATAGGGGAAATATGGTTTTTCTCATTAGAAAGCAAATGTTTAATATAGAAGAACAAATACTACCAAAACTCTAAGAATTGACTTATGTAATGCATATGGGTACAACTCATCACCACTGCCGACCACATGTTCTTCTATCTTCATCAACATTAGGGAAATGAGTGAGCTTCCCAAGCTCAGTAAATAGAATTAGATTCCCCCTTGAATGAACATATTATAGTTAAAACATTTTTAAAGAACAACTAAAAGGATTCCACGATCAGCAATGACTTCAATGTTAAAAAATTGAGAATTTGAAGAAAATAACAAAAATAAATTATATATCCTTTATAATTAGGTAGGGGTGAACATCAATAAAAGATCTATATAACTAAACACAAACATGTATACGGAGACCACAGTAAGGCTCAAGTGAACATATTACTTCATATTAAGTTGACGTCAACCCCAGCTATTACACCCACCAGGAAAGGGTCAGAACAGAATAGACATCTAGCTACTATATTCCGCCAAATTATAGGGCCAGAACAGGATCTCTAAGGCTTTCCATTAGCTACAAAGTTCATTACAAAAATTCAGGAACGTTCCCCCAAGGCTTTTCAATCCCCAAGAGCTAACATCAGATACAATCAGAACATAAATACACAACAATTAATCATATATTTCAACATCTTCAAATACTAGAACAATTAATCATTGTATTTGATTTCTCAAAGTTGACTTACTAATGCAATTATATTATATCATTAAGCTATAATAATTCAAAAATAGGCTGCCTAATTATACTGCATGTATAAACAYGTTTATTTTATCTTAACTCAAAATAGGTTTTACATCAAATTTATAGCAACTCCTCAAAATAGGCTTTACATTAAATTAATGTGTTAGTAACTTAAAAGGTTTTACATTAAAGTTACACTAGTTCAAAAGACTTTACATTACAGTAACATTAATTCAACATAGGCTTTATATTGAAGTCACAATCACTCAAATAGGCTTATTAATAGTTCAGATGTTCATACATAAATAATCACATAACTGAAATAGATTAGGCTATAAATTACTATTAACATCGGGCATTATGCTCATCCATATTTGATAATATCAAATTACGTAATCTAGGTTTGTCAGAATTCCGACATTTAGGTAAACTAAAATTCGAGAGAGTTAATCRAATCAGCTTATTTTATGATGATTACGAATRTTGTCACTATGAACAAACTCAATAYCTCCTATAATTGCCGTCCATACTCTTCCTTGGTAAAGCCTCTTGGTGTCTAATTTGTATTTTGAAGAGGCCCATCAGAAGAATTTATGTTTTAACCCTACTCTCAAGTTTACTTTTTAAGTCTAATCTTCAATTTGACTTATTATTTAGTAATAAAAAAATAGAAATATCCCAAATAAATCTGAATTATACAAATGTAACCCATAAGATACACTTAAAACTAATTTAATATTCGTTAGTCGGCTTGTGCATAAATTGAATTATTTTATTGACGGCAAAAGAAATGTCTAGATGAGTTAAAAGATAAATATTGCTACCAACTTTTCATAAACTTTTCATAAAAAAGAAAAAGATCTTCGGCCATTTTGCCTTCCAAAAGTGGTTATTTTTGCAATCATACCATATTTGTTTTACAAAAGTTTCAAATTTCCTTTTAAATTTATTTTTGCAATTATATCCTTTTTTGGGTAAACTATCAATTTTGCTCTCTGAAATTCAAAATAGTTTTGATGTTAATCTGACCACCACTTTCGAGTAGAATACCTGCCTATTCCGACCACCACTTTTGGGAAAAATATAAATAGTCAAGGTGATCAAAGAAGAAAAGAAATGAAATTGGTAAATTGGTAAAGTCCCTATTCTCTTGTTTTGCATTTTCTTCCTGCTTGCTTCAATTATGTGGACTTATTTGGAGTAATGAGTATGTTCATCTTTTGCTTATTTAGGGCAATCTCAAGTACTGGAGATAGGCTACCAGTATATGCGGCCTGGTAGTGGTATATTCCTGATTCCCAAGGAAACCCGAAAGGAGAGGATTGCTGCTCCACAGTTGTTCTTATTAAACTTCAAATTATAGTAATAGCACACACATACCAGATGCCCCTAGTTGTACATGGCATTGACCTAGGAAAATTAGAAATTAAGATGGAAGGAGAATCTCTTTCTCTAGAATAAGAAACCGTAAAGACAAAAGAATGGATCGGTAAAATTAATTATTTTCTCGTCTGAAATATGACTAATAAAATCATTTTTCATCTGTTTTGTGATTGTAGAATAAGTGAGTAACTCTGACTTCAACTCGATCGTCCCAAATGCTCGCAACAAGGTTCCTTAAAGATAGGAAAATTCGACAATCGATTAATAGATTCATTTCATGCGTGAGGTAGTCCAATTGGCTTGTGTTGAATTTGGAGATGGTAAAATGTTCGAGTTTTTGAACCAGATATTTCTTTTTTTATACATGATTTAATTTAGTAGACAATGGGAACACTTCGGTCTAAATCTGGGCATGTCAATTCCACTCGTGTAAAATTTATATATTTCTTGTGATATATAAATAGAGGTCTCATTCAAAGCTTAAAAATAAAAATATCGTGTTATATCAGAATCTTAAATAAAAGAAAAATAAAGTTATTTTAGTAATCAGATTATCACCTACATCTTCTCGAACTTGTGTGATTAATTTTCTTGMTCTAAGGAATTATACTCCTCATATCAAAACAGAAGTAATTTTCCTATGTATTGAAATTTACTGAGTAATCTCATGACTCTCCTAAGTATAAAATTTTGATCAGACATGACCAGTTAATCTCAAAATAATCCTTGAAAGTGTAATAAAATCGCAACTAAGCTACTTATTTTTCAATTTACTCAATTAAAGGCCTCAATTAGTCACAATATTACAATTTAATCCTTCTATCATCCTCATGATKTCATTGACGATAAACTCCCTTACAATTAAATGATCAAGAATTTATGTGAAAAAKAAAATAAATTTACAAAATAAAATATAAATTCACTCATCGTTCCCCCTCAAAAGTCCAATCTTTTTGATTCTAGCATCCAGAACTGATATAAACTAGCCAAAGGTTTTGAAGGAAAATGATCAATGAATTATACATTTTTATCCCAAAATGCATTTCATTCTCTACATCAACCCTTAACCAATTGACTATAAAAAAATTGACCRTTAATATAATAAAAGGAGGGTGACATAAAAACCAAATTAGAGCCCTTAATTGAAAAAAGGAATTAAAAATTGAAACCCTCAAATGAAATTCGATTACATTTCAGACACCATTTTGACTCTTGAGATTAATTAAGACTAACCCTAGCTATGAACATTCAATATAAGACCTGAATAGCTTTTGAAATTTGTTAGTGCCAAGATAACTGAAATTTATAGATTTTGACAGTAAGAAATGTACTTCTCCAACCTTCCATATGAGGCATACATATCGAAAGTAGCCACTTTACGCAATAAAGGTTACTGCATTTTTTAATATGTGTAGTGTCTGATGTTGTGGGGCACTATGTCAAATAGTGCTACTAGTTTTGAATCAAGAGTGTTGGTCATCACCTCTTCTTATCTRAAAATCTTATTCATCAGTAACTAGAGGTCCACTGTAGTTGTACATTTCGACATTGAATTTATGTATCAATTGGATTTTAAGGAGTTTTAGTTTCAGATATGGGTTATATTACTTGCTTTTATTGGGTTAAAGAGTTCATCAACTTGGTGGACTTAATGTTCACTTTAAAAATTCCATAGAAATGAGGTCATTTTATATTCATTCCATGAATCGTTGTTTATCTAAATCACTGCAACCAAACATGCCTTCTTGTTATGTTGCAATTTAATTATCATTTAACTATTGCAGAACTGCTTTAAGGGAAAGAAAAGAAAAATGCAAAAGGTCTGATTCTTAAGCAGTCTCACACAGGACGGAAGAACATTGGGTGTATTAAGCTTTATATTTTCTTTTCTTGCTCGAACTTTTCATTGTTCAATTACAATTACGACTTAATGAAACAGAGGCATCTAGGTAGTTCCCAATTGATCCACCATTATGCTATTGACCTCGAGTACCTTTTTTTTTTTTTTTTTTTGGGGATTTTGCATTTAGTTCTGATGGTTTACTAACAATGTAGGAAAACAAACAGTATTGATTTTATTTGCTTCACCGTAACAAGGCTTTGTACCTTCATATCGCCTTCTTAGTTTTTTCGTGTGTTCTTCTAAACATGACTGAGTTCATCTAAAACATATGATTTATTGGCAGAAAAGCAGGAGCTTCCATGACAATAGAGTTGGAAATTAGCTTGAATATCCCAATGGATATGGTATCTACTCCGGAAACTTCGAGTTCTCCAATATTGGCTGTTTATACGAAGTCTTCCAAGACTGCGAAAACAGCTGTTAACTTTGGATTCACAATCACAAAGTGACCCTAAACTGGGAACAGGTATGCTATTAAATAGTTGAGGAGACTCATTTCAGCTGATTTGGCTTAATATTGCCTGCCATGGGGAGATGGGGTTATTGTACTGTGGTGAGCTTGTGGTTGTATTTCCATCCTCACAAGGATAAAGGAGAAATAAAATGAAATAGGATGCTGCTGCAAGTCCAAGCCCTAGGACAAAATATTCTTATTATGGGTTGTAATATGAGGGCTTCATCGAAAGCACAGCCATGAGGTATTCATTATCATTTTGTTGAGTTGCCTCGAAGGACAGGAACTGCGAACAGAGTGTAGCGTTGGCATTAATAGTATGGTTAGAATGCAGAGWCATAGAGCGATTATAGATGCAAGCAGAACCTGATTAATACCAGAGGCTAGTGTAGGTTCTATGAGAGGCTACCTGGAGTGCATGATGAATAGTGATTAATTGATTCTATAGCTGTTGATCCAGATTACTCTAGTTGCAGAACATAAGAAAATCTTGTAGACATTTGCATCCATAAAGGAGAAGGGAGAAATTTTATTAGTACATAAGTAGGTGGAGCCTAGGAGGGTTATCAAGGGAGCAAGTATATCGCACCAGATGACCCCAGAAATGATTTTGGGGCACAGAGATCTTGGTCCGACAGTTGAACGGGAAAAGATAGGCTTCTTCAACAACAACCCGGAACTATTAAGTTAAAAGATGCCATTTGATAATTGGACTAATGGAGTGGTGAATAACTTTAGTTGCCATGTGATAATGGGGAACTTTTTGGACTAAAAGAGTATTACAATTTGACTTTTGAATGTCTCAAGAGAGAATGGCGGTACCCTGAGTGCTAAATGAGTAATTTACCATTCTAGTTACGTGGAAAGGGGAAGTCTTTGATGCTGGTGACTTTGAGAGCGTACATGAATATGTTAACCCCAGCAGGAGTCAATCGACCGATATCCTGATCAAAAGCAGGCAAAAGGACGAGAAAGACCCCGGCAAAAGGAGGCATTCACATTTGAAAATATGACGTTTCCATTAAAGTGGAAGTTCCAAACCCTAGGGAAGATTCATTGCCAAGTCTGGAGACGAAGGCAAACTGTGAGMMAACTGYWTTTTAAATTCCAATAACCAAAGTTGCTTGGCAAAAYATAGGACGACTTTTTGAAGATAGGGTAGCTAACTGCATGCATGATCTCATGCATTCAACAATACCATAATATACTCCCAACCTGAATGGTGTCAAACAAATTAATCAAGAGTCTTTACATTGGCTTCATATATCTTAATCCTTATTTATGACCTCTAGAACTTTACCGATTGATACTGTTAAGTGAAGAGCATCCATATACAAATACAGAAAGTAAAACCACACCATATCCATAGCTGAGCTCCTTACAGTAATTTATCATGCTTACATTCTATCCTGAAGTAGCGGGAAAAGGATAAGTGCAAGAAAAGCAGTGATATAGACGACCCAGGAAATGAACTTGATGTAKAGAGGGAAAAAAATGGTGATTTCCAGCACGAAAGCAGTGACCCCGAAGAAGACACCGACGCCCTCCAGCAATTTCGCTCCTTTTCCTAGAAATGCAGGGATGTATTTGGACAACACGAAAGCGGCCAAGGCTAAGACCAGTCCGAGGCCAGCCATGTGAAAGCTCAGTGGAAGCTGGTTTGGAGCTCGGATAGTCTGAAGGGACACGCTCATTGCCGTAAAGGAAAATGACATGACAAGGGAGAGCCATTCTGGTTTTGAAGAATGTGGTGGTTGAGGTCGTGGATGGTGATTCAAGGGCGCAGCTGGGGGAAGCGATTCTGAGACTACATTCTCTTCAGCATAATTACGTGCATGTGGTTGAGCCTCAGCCCCYAGCTCTAAGTCCATCTTCTGCGACTTACGAGTGGTTGAAACAATGGCTGTTGCGGTGGCAGGGCAAAAGTCTGTAGAAGATGGAGATAGAGGTGGTGAAAACCATGGACGTAGAGGGAATATTTATAGATGGTAAATGGAGGGAAGTTGGAGGAAACAACGGACGTAGAGG
This sequence comes from Rhazya stricta, assembly GCA_001752375.1. Classification (NCBI taxonomy): domain Eukaryota; kingdom Viridiplantae; phylum Streptophyta; class Magnoliopsida; order Gentianales; family Apocynaceae; genus Rhazya; species Rhazya stricta. Next base: position 3,601,615 of record MEJB01000012.1, on the reverse strand, counting down.
GAAGTGCCACATAACATCCACAAGTAGTGCGTTCTTGCTCATCTTTAATTCTTCCACTTTTCCAAAGGTCACCTAAGGAGATGTTCTTTTTTATTTTTTTTTTAAATACTCTACCSGCTATATAATTTGAAAAGTCAATAACTATTATATATCTATTTTAGGAATAATTAAATTCACATCTTCAATATATATTATTTAGATAAAAATAATTTCTTTTTTATTTCTCTTAAATACAAGGATATAAAAGAGAATAAATTATTTTTTAATCTAAATTATGTACATTAATCGTTGTGATGTGCATTTAAGTTGAAGGAATATCGACGTTCAGATGGGTTCATCTCTAAGCGTGAAAAAACCTCCTTTATTATCACTACATATTAAGTTTATCTTATTGATTTCTTTATTAGTAAGATATTATTGAATTTACTAAACTTGGTACTGACATTCTCCTCGTTTTTTGTCTCCATTTCGATTCCTCCCTAATTATTCTATTGCACTGTTGGAAACAGCTGCTAATGGGGGAATTAAAGCTCTAGAGCTGTGACCGTGCAATCCTAGTCAGAGAAAAACACAAGGATACAGACGTGACTCAAAAGATACCAATTCAGTACTGCTACGAGCAAGTCCCAGAAGCGTTCTTACGCAATACAACATGAGATTTGTCATTTTCGCTTTGAGCCGTTTCAGTACAAAAAGTTTCCCCATTATGACATGGCAACTGAAATTGTTGACTACTGCATTAGCCCAATTATCACAGGGCAACTTCTACCTAAATAGTTCCCCGTTGTTGTTAAAGAAGCCTATTTTTTTTTCACAGAGTTCAACTGTCAGACGGAGATCTCTGCGCCTAAAAAACCTTTTCTGGGGTCATCTGCTGCGCTATACAAGACTCCACCTAGTTAATGTATTCATAAAATTGCTCCCTCGTCCATTGCGGAGACCACTACAGTTAAAAACAAGGCAATTTTTTGCTTTTTCCTTTCTTATATTTCTCTCAATTCGAGATTGGTTAATTATCTTTCCCCTATATCTAGTATTGCTTTTGTCTCTCAAATCTATGGAAAAAACATATAAAAGGTTGTTAAATACAATAAAAAAATTATTGATAAATATAAAATAACTTGCATTATGAAAACACTCTCAAATAGCATTCTGCCCCTTCAATGTAAACATTCCGAACTTACAATTTGTTGGTAGACCTACTTTCCTCATTTTTTTGGCCCCAAATTACAGGCTTGTTTCCATGTTTATCAACTTCCTTATATGCCATTACTTATCATACATCATTATCATACAAATAATTTATTAATTAATAAAACATATCAATTGTAGTAATACTCACCCTTGAAGGAAGAGTCGAAAGAAGAAAAATAAGTTTTTTTTATATATCTTGTCAAAAATTAAATAAATTTAAGTTTCAAAATTAATTTAATAATTTACATTAAATTATTAAATATTATTTAATTCATCTAGTATATGAAAAAAATAAAATATAAAAATAATTTCTTTAACTAAATTATCTATATGTTTAATTTATAGGAAATTAGGATTAGGCCTATGTTTAGGAAAAGGAGGGAGTAATTGGCAATTTTTATTTTAGTATGAGACTGAGTCAACCCCGTTCCGACCAAACTTATATTTTGTCTGTGGTCATTTATACAACAAAATGAAATGATGATTAATCGAGCAGAGCCACTTCTGGGTTCCGCAATCCCCAAACAGTAATGTAGTAGTACAGTAGTATTCTGCATTTCATACTCAAGGCTGTCAAAGAAGAGGTTGCTTATGTACAAATTTTATTCGCGGTTCCCGAGTTCATTGTTGAATGCTTCTTGTAATCGAAGTAGCCCCGTACTCTTCAATAATGGAAATCTTCGTAGCTTTGCAAATTTTAGTGCAGCTAAATCTTCGTTATACCATAGCAATAAATGTCTGCATGAGTTGGTTAAATTACGCCGAATTGATGACGCCCAGAAACTATTTGATGCAATGCCGGAGAGAGATGAATTTACTTGGAACTCTATCATTTCGGGATACGCTGATCTGGGAAAGCTAGTTGAAGCCAGGAAACTGTTCTATGAGGCTCCAAGCAAGAGTTCAATTACTTGGTCTGCACTAATTTCTGGGTATTGCAAAAATGGTTATGATAATGATGGGTTTCAATTGTTTTGGCAAATGCAGCATGARGGCCACAAGCCAAGTGAATTTACATTTGGCAGTCTTCTTAGGATTTGTTCTATAAAGGGTTTGCTTTTAAAAGGGGAACAGATACATGGGAGTGCCGTAAAAACAAACTTTGATACAAATGTCTTTGTCATGGCTGGTCTTATTGATATGTATGCTAAGTGTTTACGAGTGATGGAAGCAGAATTCTTGTTTGAGATGATGCCTAGTGGGAGAAATCATGTTACTTGGACTGCTATGATTAATGGATATTCACTGAACGGGGATGTTCTTAATGCAATTGGATGTTTTAGGGGCATGAGGGGGGAGGGGGTTGAGGCAAATCAGTATACGTTCCCGGCAGTTTTGTCAGCTTGCGGAGCAATTTCCAATATTAGGTTTGGTGTACAGGTCCATGGCTGCGTTATTCGTGGAGGTTTTGATGCTAACGTGTTTGTTCAGAGTGCACTGATTGACATGTATGCAAAATGTGGGGACTTGGATAGTGCTAAGAAGGCATTGAACTGGATGGAAGTTGATAATGCAGTTTCTTGGAATTCAATGATAGTTGGTTATGTAAAGCATGGATTTGAAGAGGAGGCTTTGTTTTTATTTAAAGGAATGCATCAAAGAAATTTGGGGCTAGACGAGTTCACATATCCTTCTGCTCTCAACTGCCTTACTTCAAAAYRGGACGTGAGAATGGGAAAATCAGTCCACTGTTTGGTGGTGAAATCTGGATTTGAGGATTCTAAGCTCATATGCAATGCTCTTGTAGATATGTATGCAAAGCAAGGGGATCTATATTCGGCATTCAAGGTSTTTAACAWTATACCAGAGAAGGATGTGATCTCATGGACATCTGCCATAASTGGTTGTKCCCATAATAGCTCCCATGAGGAGGCCCTGAAGTTGTTTTGCAAAATGAGAGTTTGTGGAATTGAGCCGGATCAAATTGTCACCTCCAATGTATTAAGTTCTTGTGCAGAGTTGGCTTTACTGAAATTTGGCCAACAAGTTCATGCAAATTTTATCAAGTCTAATCCTGGACTATCTCTTTCAGTGAATAACTCTCTTGTGACAATGTATGCTAATTGTGGTTGCTTAGAAGAAGCCAATAGAGTTTTCGACACAATGCTAATCCGGAATGTGATCACTTGGACAGCTCTAATTGTCGGTTATGCTCAAAATGGTAAAGGAAAAGAGTCACTTCAATTATACAATCAGATGATACAGAGGGGCACAAAACCAGACTTCATTACTTTCATAGGCTTATTATTATTTGCGTGTAGTCATGCTGGGTTTGTTGAGCAGGGACGTCTGTACTTTGAGTCCATGGTGAATGTTTACAGGATAACACCAGGTCCTGATCACTATGCGTGCATGATTGACCTTTTGGGACGCTCGGGGAGGATATATGAGGCCGAGAAGTTACTTGATGAAATGATTGTGGAACCAGATGCMACAGTGTGGAAAGCTTTTCTCTCTGCCTGTAGAGTACATGGAAATATAGATCTGGCGAAGAGAGCAGCTGCAGCCCTCTTCGAATTGACACCTCATGATGCTGTCCCTTATATCATGTTGTCAAATATTTATTCTTCAGCTGGCAATTGGGAAGAAGCTGCAGCTATGAGAAGATTAATGAGATCAAAGAATATCAACAAAGAGCCTGGCTTTAGTTGGCTYGAAATGAATGGTGAAGTGCACAAATTTTTGTCTGAAGATAGAAGYCATCCTAAGGCCAATGAGATTTACTCCAAGATTGATGATGTTATAGTATTAATTAAGGAAGTTGGATATGTGCCAGACATGAATTTTGCGCTTCATGACATCAATGAAGAAGGGAAAGAATTAGGTCTTGCCTATCACAGTGAGAAGCTGGCTGTTGCTTTCGGTCTTCTTTATCTGCCACAAGGAGCTCCCATACGGATATATAAGAATCTCCGGGTCTGTGGTGACTGCCATTCTGCTATGAGATTCATATCAAAGATTTTTAATCGACACATCATACTACGAGATTCAAATTGTTTTCATCATTTTTTAGACGGAATATGTTCTTGTGGGGATTACTATTAGTAAGTTCATTCTAAGACTCGTAAATCTCCAGTTTGCTTAAAGGGCAATTTCATTAAGATAGCTGGAGGAATTTGATACTCCATGTAAAAGTTCTTCACAGTGGATGGTAAGAAGCATTTTGAGAAGAGGGCCACCCACAAAACTTCAAATGCCCAAWGCATAAGAGACGCTCACCCTAAGGACTTCCCGAAAAATTCCTCACATCCCTACCTGCCTACCCCGATCACTCACTTTTTGGGCAAAATGTAAATAGTCAAGGTGCTCAAAGGATAAAAAGTGAAATGGTAAATTGGTAAAGTCCCCATTCTCTTGTTTTGCTTTTCTTTTTGCTTGCTTCAATTATGTGCACTTATCTGGAGTAATGAGTTTGTTCGTCTTTTGCTTATTAAGGACTGCAGATCGGCTACCAGTATATGCGGCCTGTGATGGTATATTATATTCACTATAATGCCATGGTTACCTTGAGGGAGAGTATGGCTGCTTAAAGACCCATGGTCGGACAACAAATGAACGGGACATTGACGCTAGAGGAAACATTCTTCAACAAAGGAAAAATATCCCCAGAAAGCAAAGCAGAATCAACAGCCACTTCACTGCCATATACGTCTTCTTTCAGGGTTGGAACCAAAATATAAATTTAAGGTCATTTYTGCTGCATCTCCTTGCAAGAGGAAAGGCACATATGCTTTATCACTTTTCAGATGATAAACCTTTTTAAGGTTTCCCTCTGGCTGAAGTGTTTAGTTCGATTTTCCGCCAGGGGAAAACGAGCATATACCGTTTAATATGAAGAGAAGCTATGAACCATGAATAACCYCCTTCCACCACAACCAAAATCTGTCGGAATTTGTTAGTGCCAAGATAAAATGAGATTGTTAGATTGTGCTTGATTATCATAACAGTACTTCTCCAGAAGAAAAGAATATAGTAACTGTAATGTACTTCTCAAAACTACTGCCATAGCTATTACAAGTAATTCCTCCATTTTGACAAGTAATTCTGCCATCTCTCCTTTCATTTTTTGTATACCACAAAATTTTCCCCCTTTTTCTTTTCTTTGGAATATCCCTGATACCCATTGGGGAGTATTGTCTAAAAATTAAGAGAAGTAAACAAGAGATATCGAATCAAGAGCTTGCAATTAGAGGGAAATCAGGGCAAAGTAGATCAATCCAAGTTCTCAAACATGATCCCGTCCCTCCGTGCTTGGATCGCATCAGAAAGTGCCAAACCATCCACGAGTTTTAACATTCTGTCTACTCCAACTAGAGCATTCCCTATGCCAGTTAAAATAACCATCAGCCACGGGGATCGACCAGTCAGCTCAACGAGATTAACCTGAAAATGCATTGAAAAGTTGTATAAGAAAGTTAAGGAATTAAAAGAATGGGAAAAAGAAACAGACAGATTAGATACTTTTACAGAGTTCAACATCCACTGACTRATTCATTCCTTTGCTAGATGTGCAACACAACCTGATTCATCACAAAGCCTTACTCCTCGAGATAGCATAGCCGTTTTACTATCTTTTTAGGTTTGTAAAGGTTTAAGTTCTAGATTTTCTTTAATTCTCAAATTCAAGAGAACAAGATCATCTAGATTGAAGATAATACCAAAAGTTTACAAGTCATATAACAAGCCCTGAACTTCAAACCCGGTTCACTACACATCTTATTTTCATCCAAAATTTGATTGTATATTGGTAACCAGTTATCAGATGATTTCTCATAACCAGGCGTTAAATGCAGCAGAGGCAAACAAGAGCTAGATGCAAACGAACAAGCAAAGACTTGCATGATGAAGTAATCTAATATTTTGTTGCACTCTGTATTTTCATTCATTTTCTTTAACTACTCTGACTCTTACACCATAACAAATGCATTCATCTCAGGGATACTCTTTAATTTGAAATAGGAAGAAGATACTACATGAGTAGCAATCTCAAATGCCTAAAAACCATACCTATAATAAATTTTCAGTAACAAGGATACCAATAGGACAAGGACAATAGCTAAAAAGAGATCCTGATTGATTCTCTAAAACCTATGTAAGTATGCTAGTTTATAAGGTCACTACAGAAGAAAATGACTTCTGAAACAAACAGCAAAAAATAAACTTGGTTAATTCAAAAAAGAAAATTGCTGGAAAATTAAGTTCCAGAAGTAGCGTCGAAGATAAACTGAAAGCACCTGTCCGTCCTGGGCTATAGCGGCCTTTTGCTTTGCAATAGCAACTGCTCCAATAGCATCGACTAAACCTCGCGAAGGTGCATCATTACCAGTCCAAACTCTGCTTGTGCAACCACTCCATTTTATCTATCTGTCACAGGTTATTTGGAACCTTCTCTCGAACCAAACCAAAAAATTGGTTCGGCTTGAGAAATTTCTCAAACCGAACCGGAACCGATTCTATTCCCTTATTTAATTATTTTATAAATTTATTTTTACTCTAAGAAATTGGTTCCTCACTTACCCTGACCCATTTTGACTCTTGCCTAATTTCCTATACGGCGCTGTCACTCTTCTCTCCTCTACCGCTGACTGATTTTCTTTGTCCCAATACAGATTAAGCGATTTTGCGAGGAATTTGATGACGGGATACCTAGGTTCAAGCCTTCAAGATATCTACTGATATGCTTTTCGTAAGCTTTAATTTGACTGTTTTGACTCTCTTTACTGTCTTAATTCTTTTTTGTGGCTATAATTGTTCABTGTTGATTTTCTTCTTATGAAATTATTGTTTGATCTTTAGTTACCATTTTAAATGTTCGTCCAAACTCAATACATATAATTCCTTATTCTGTTCCTTGGTCTATAGCACTATCGGTCGTATTTCATATTTGTGATTATTATACCATATATAGTTCCTGCAATGTTTTGTTGAAGCTGGATATTTATGTTGATTGCTATAGGTTGCAGACCGTGCTGGCATCGGTCCAAATTTGGCTTCCTGATTACCGCTTCCACGTTGCCTAACTTTTCTTGTTCTTGATTTGCTTATAAATTTCATATGCTAAATGAACTGACAATCAGTAGTTTTATGCCATAAACAAATGGCATACCAGAAAAAGGCTGGCAAATTTGAATACCCCTAAGCTGTGATATTGCATATAATCTTCTTTTCTACATGGTCATAGTATTTTACTTTTCTATATAGCCTCTTTTCTGGGAATATCAGGTCAATTAGTTTCTYATTGTATCTCAGACACCATGCATTAATCGTTGAGATTTGATGAAGGTGACTTGAAAGCCATCATCAGATACTTCTATGTGGTTTATAGTCCTTATTAATGTTGCTGTCAATTGTGGTATAAAAGAAAATATGAAGATGAATGCAAACTTTTTCTTTCCCTTTCACTTTTCTGTGAGAAATCACATTATCTAGTCCATCTTCTGTTTTAATAAATTTCATAACTCACCCTCCCTTTTGAATTTGGTTTCCATCCGAAATTTTTTAGCTCTTAAGAGTTGCATGCGAATAATTTCTTTCCTTATGTTGCTTGCTTTCAAGATACATGGTTTCTCCTCTCTTTGTATGGAGCTTTGTGCTTATCTATTATTTATTGTTCTAATTTTTTTTTTTTTTTTAAAATTGGGCAGATGGAAGAAAGCAAAATTGAGGATACACATGTAACTTCAAATGAAGGCGAGGATACATGTGTAACTCCAAATGAAGGTGAAACCTCCCAACCAAAAGCGCGAGGCGCAGAAAAATCAAAGGTGAATGCTCCTCGCCATCCTAGAAAATGACAAAAGGTACAATCATTACCTCCTAAAGATAGTTCTAGAAAAAGAAGTCAAATTTGGGTAGTTCTAAAAAAAGAAATCAAATTTGGGATCACTTTACTAAATTGAAGGCAGATAATGAGAGGGCTTAGGATAACTTTACTAGTTCTAATGATGGGGCAGTCAGATAGTTAAAGAGGAGAACGAAAGATTGGAAAGATACATTTCTAGGATATGATTTCTTGCATATTAGATGTTGCACTCATATCATGAATCTCATTGTGAGAGAAGTTTTAGARGAGCAAAATGATTCAATTGTTAAGATAAGAAATGCTGTGAGATATGTGAAGTCTTCTCCTTCTAGACYTGAGTCCTTTAAGAAATGTGTTGAGAAARAGAAAATAGAAAGCAAGAGCCTTGTTTGCCTTGATGTYGAGACTAGATGGAATTCAACATATTTGATGTTAGAAGCAGCTCAAAAATTTTAAAAGGCATTTGAAAGGTTGGAAGAAGATGACCGAAGGTATTTACCTTACTTTAAAGGCAATGAAGATGATATTCTAMATGATTTGGGGAATACTAGGACGGGAAAAGGAAAAGCTTCCAAATATCTTGGACCTCTTGATGTTCTTGATCGGAAAAATGCTAGGTACTTTGGTGAAATTTTTGTGACTTTTCTATAATGTGAAATTAAAATTTTTCGTTCTTTGCATGTGACCTTGATTTGTTTCTTCCMTGGAGTTATTGTTGTTCAAACTAGATTGACTCAATTGAGGAAAAATTTGGATTTCTCTGTGCAATCAATGGCTTCACGAATGCTAGYTAAATTTGACAAGTATTGCGGAATTCKTAATAACCTTAACCTCTTGTTATTTGTTGGTGTCATGCTTGATCCTTGGTACAAAGTAAAGTACGTGAAGTTTTTTGGTTTAGTCAAGTGCATGGGAATCATGATACTCAAGTGACTAAGAATTTGGTGTGGAGTTCGCTTTGATTCAATTGTATGATTGCTATGCTAATCGTGATTCTAGTGGTAGTGCCGATATTGAAAGCGAACCATATTTTCAAAGTCAAAGTACTTCTTTCATAGTTATTGATGATCTTGATGATATTCTAATTTTCTAGAATCAGAATTCGTAAGACATTTGAAGAAGAACAAGATGTAGAGTGTAAATCAGAAATCACAAGATACTTAACGGATGCTGTGAGAAAGATAATGCGCCGATTGATATATTGGAATGGTGGAAAATGAATTCTGAAAAGTATCCAATTCTTTCCCAAGTGGCAAGAGATATGTTGGCTGTACAAGTATCAACAGTAGCTTCCGCGTAAGCTTTTTAGCACAAGTGGACGCATTCTTGACCCGTTTAGGAGCTCTTTATCTCAAAAGATGGTAGAAGCACTAGTATGTTCTCAAATTTGGTTGCAATCTAATCTATCTTCAGTTGATGAAGAAGCCATGGATCTAGTGGAAAATTATGAAGTAATTGAGAAAGGTAACCTATTATTATTAATCCTACTTTTTGTTCATATAGGGTTGTTTTAAAACTAGCTAACTTTAACCTACATTTTTTAACWTTTTTCCCTAGAATTTCAAGGTGCAACTTTAGTAGTAAAGTAATCAATCCACTTGATGAGTGAAGGAAAAGGTGTATATATATTTATATATATCTATATATATCTCTTTGTTTAAAGATACTTGATTACAATTTTCTTATTGAATATTTTTTGTAAATATCTAATGGGATATATGGTCAGGAGCTTCAAACTTTGATATCTGACTAGTAGAAAGAAATAGTGTGGCAGGGTAGAGATCCATCCACTGATTTCAGGTCTAAGCTGTCTCCCCCTTCCTTTATGTGTTTGTGTGATCCTTTCTGTGATGTACTCTCTCTTAAGTTTTCTTTTCTAAAAGGGGGAACCAAAAAAACATGCTTTATGGTTCACATTTTCTTACTGCTTCCTTTTTCATGCAGAGAAGTGGGATTCATATCTTTGAAGAACTGATATTCTTTGCCAAGACTTTCTGTGTAACATTCTAATATTCTCAGTAATTTCAGCAAAAGACTTTTATTCATAGTTTGTCCGGTAATTTCTGATTGTGTCTTGCATTGCCTTTAAATGCTGCCTCAGTTTTTATTCATCGTTTCAGCACTTCATCTCTACTGTGGATGGGTTTCATAATTCATATTTGAGGTATTTTAACAGAAAAGATACTTGGGTGACTGGTTAAAATGTAGAATAAATGTGATATCTCCACGAATTCTGATTTAATGATACATTCTTATGGGTTTTGATGGTGTTTTCTTGGGATACTTAATGTTGCTTCATTTATCTTGTTGAGGAGCTTGTACTTGCGTCTGTGTTCTTTCTCTTTGTCTTGTTATTGACAATTAAGGTTTACTCTTCTGCTGTTGAACATTGTGAGTACAAAAATAAAATCATGGCGAAAGTAGAGTTAGAGGTTTGGGATGAGATAGTGTTCTCCATGTGCAAACCGACCAAACCGAACCAAACAAATATAAAATCAAACTAATGGTTTCAAGTTTTAATTGGTTTGGTTTCGATTTCAAAAATTTCAAATAGAAATATTTAGTTTGATTTGAAAAAGGTCTCAAACTGCATTAAATTGAATCATGTACACCCCTATTGAATATAGCACCTTCAAAACTACATCAACCAAGGGATTCTATCGAATAATCCTAACCAAGCTAGAAAAATTCAAAATACAAGCTCGTAATATGTCCTTATGGATTATCAATTTTTTCACCGATCATATACATGCCCGCTGCTAAAGTGCATATCCCGACGACTCGGATTACATTTTACGGACATGAAGGCATCTGTGGCACTCACATAGGAGCTTGAAGTTTGGCCATAAAGATCGTGCGAACAAGATATTATTGACTAACATAGAAGCAGTACAAATATGCCCTAAATGTCACCTCTCCCTCGTTGAGCTGTGTAATCCAATATCATTTGCCCAATGGGCAATGGACTTGGTCTGCCCCTTTACCAGAGCATCTTCACCCCCCGCCTCATCAGTACTACCTTCCTCTGCTCTCGGCTTCTTAAAAATTGCTATCTTGCTCCCGAAGTTTGATTTCAGATCCTGAGCTTTTTTCCCCGGTCATGTACCTGCGCGGAACTAATTGCCCTCTTCATACGAGCCTTCTTTAATGGCTCCGTTTCTAGCTCTACCAYTTTTTTGCCCTTTCCTATTGTTGSCTTTGGAGCAGCAAGAACCACCTCGAGCTCAGCCTTCAGAGCACTCCAAGCACTAGCACTCTCCTTTCCCTTTCTCGTCTTACTCCTGCTCAAACTTGTCTTGCACTGCTGTAGCAAATTCATCCCTAACAAGTAAAGAGTACATCTAGTCAAATAAGCAACCCAACAATATACATCTATAAACAAAAAATAATAACAACATAAAAAAAGTACTTAGATACTTCACATGTGGCACCTTGTCTGGAGCTAATCCTGCACTTCCAGTAGCTCCGGATACCACCATTCTCCAATCATCAACCCAAATGAATAGGCATCTAACAATTTTTTATCCTTCATGTTAATATCTCTACGCAGAGATAAATCATTATAAAATTTTGAACGATCATTTCAACCCCTATGAATCTTTTTGAAACTCATATCGAGGTGCCACACAAAAATAAACACCCTTTCCACCTGTGTATATTGGAAGTAAGTCTCTCGACTAGCTATGTAGTACCACTCCTCATGTGCTGCACTCATTCTGACTTTTCACTTAAATTACGCATCTTAAAATAACACCTAAAGTAATTCTAAGTGCGGTGTCAAACCACTGGCGAGAGATACCACAAAAAACTCAAACACATTCCTAATAAAATTAGGTGCCAACTATGCAAACTTAAGTCCCAAAGTAGGATATCCTTAATCAACCTATGTACCTTAAACCTCATTCTTCTTCAGTTGTGCCACATATACAACAACATGGTCATGAGTCGGTGAACAAACTCTATCATCTAGTCCTCGACACACCAGACCATACTTCTCAGGAAACCCATATTTGGTCCTCAACTCTGTGAGCTAACTATATTTCACAGTATTATGAATATCCTCAAAGGTTCGATGAACAACCCAACTTTGCCACCATCTTGCTCTACCCCTTGACTACCACTAGTACCTTCCTTAATACTCCTAACCCTACTCCCTGCTTTAGCATCTCGAGCACTCTTTGACAGAGTCCTCGATTTATTGTACAAACTAAGCGAATTAATGTTTCTTCATTTGCATCAGGAAAGTCTATAAAAAATGACACAATTGAATACCTCATATACCGCCCCTTATAACCCCAGCTTTGACAAACGCCCTCCCTAACCAGTCTCCTTGTTCGCCTCTCTCCACTAGCTGAAGCACTCTATCCCACCTCTCCTTCACTCTCTGACCTGCCCCTTTGGTGGAATCATTTCCACTTTCTACTAATCCCCCAATCTAAGCGCTTCCAGCTACTGACATGAGTCGTCCACTAGCTCGTCTATAGATCCACAAGCCATATTCAAATGTACCTTCAGTTTTATAGCGAAAGTTTGTACCCAATAGCTTGAATAGTCAAGATCCTCTTCGTTTGCCTTCTTAACACACCACTTCATCCTTCTCTCATATTTTTTCGTTTGCACCTTTTCAAATGTCGTCTCATAAGCCCCCCCTTACACAACCCACTTACGTAACCTTTTCCTTCAAAATCCCATTCAGGTCGCGCAGATTCACGCATTTGCCCTACCCAATCACTGACACTTCCTCCAATTTCTATTTTTATTAGGAAGGTGAGGTTTGAGTATTTATGCACATTTACACCCAGTGACACACATCGACCTAATCACAGCTTACATTTTCATAACATCTGTAAAATCAAACACCTTAGTATGAGTTGTATGCCCCTATACTTTTCTTAGAAAGGGAAGGTGATGTATTTGAGGTACAAAGAGCCCCAAAACCTCCTAAAAAAGAGTACCACATCGGCTCATAGTAAGACATCTTTCAATCCCTAAGCCTATTTAACTCATAAACATAATTTATTATAGGTTTAATTTTCTCTCATATTTAATGCTATCTTATTTCATATTAATTGCATTATTTATTAACAAAATTTAATTTAAGTTTTGGAGTGTCTTACTATGAGTAGAAACAATTTGAAACTTAACTGTGTAAAATGTTATGAATGACTGTTGTACAGCTTCTAATTGTAGTACTAGGATCCACAAATGGTCATGGGAGAAAACATGGCCACTGGAAGCATGTCATATTGGACTTGAATTTTGATGAAGGGTCTGTTTTACGTTATAAACTATTTGAAAAAAAAAGTATTTTTGATATAAAAAATTTCAAAGATTAATATAAGATTTTTATTTTCAATAATACCAATAAGCAAGAGGTCTTTCAAGAAAGTATCTCTGAATTATTTTTTACAAAAGCCTGTTTTTCAATTTTTTAAGTTAAAAATATTTTGCAARGTAATGGACAACTGTTCGAAACAAATTTTGATTTAAAAAAGAACTAGAAGCATATGCTAACATCTTATTGCTTCTTAGAATACTAAGATGAAAGGTTCCGCGAATGATGAGCTAGATAGGCACTGGTGGAAAAATGGCTGTCTTTGTTACCAACTCAATTCGCATTAAAGGAGTCACGAGTTAAAAGGAGAATCACGATAGAGAAGAGAAGAAGCCCCTTGTCTATGTATAACACATAAGTAGGGTAAAATCTTACGATTTTGATTTTTTATTTAGTTGGTCTGATCAATTTTATTATGATTGCTTTTTTATATTTGTATAACTCAGGATTTTATTTGGGATGTCTCTATTTTTTGGTTACTAAATAAAAGTAAACTGGAGGGTTAGTCTTAAATAATAAACTTGGAGTATGATTAATTTTTAATGTAAGTATTTTTGTCGGTGCTCTTCAAAACAGAGAGCAAGATCAAGATGCTTTATCATGGGAGAGTTCTAAACGACTATCGTAGGAGGGATTGAATTTGTTCATAGTAACAATTTTCGTAATCATCATAATGTAAGTAGATTCTCTTTAACTCTTGAGAATTTTATTTTACTTAAATGTAGGAATTCTGACAAATTTAGGATTACGTAATTTGATATTGTCAAAATGAGTATATAAATCGGTTGATTGTTTATGTATGAAATCTAGGACATTAGTAAGCCTATTTGATTTACTGTGTGACTTTGTAAAGCTTTTTGAACTACTATGACTTCAACGTAAAGCTTTTTGAGTTATTAACATTAATTTAATGTAAAGCCTATGATGTTGCCTACTTTGGCTTGACTAGACCCCAACTTAGGTTGTGACAGGGKCATGATACGTCATGTACCCTAAAGTTTCCCTTAAAGTCACTAATTCTCCTATGCTCATCTATATTTGATAATATCAAATTACATAATCTAGGTTTGTCAGAATTCTTATATTTAGGTAAACTAAATTTCGAGAGAGTTAATCGAATCAGCTTATTTTATGATGATTATGAATGTTGTCACTATAAACAAACTCAATACCTCCTATAATTGCTGTCCATACTCTTCCTTGTTAAAGCCTCTTGGTGTCTACTTTGTATTTTGAAGAGGCCCATCAGAAGAATTTATGTTAAAAACTAATTCTGCTCTCAAGTTTACTATTTAAGTCTAATCTTCAGTTTGACTTATTATTTAGTAACAAAAAAATAGAAATATASCAAATAAATCTGAATTATACAAATGTAACAAAGCAATCCTACTAAAAGCACAAGATACACTTAAAACTAATTTAATATTCATTGGTCGGCTTGTGCATAAATTGGATTATTTTATTGACACGCAAAAGAAATGTCTAGATGAGTAGTTAAAGATAAATATTACATGTTACCAACTGCTGCACAATATTACGTGAGATCTAAAAGTATGGGAATTTAATAGTTGGTAAGAGATAGTGGTGATTCGTTTTTAAGTAACTAAGGAGATTCATTATTCTCTCTAAGTTCCACACCACTCAATTCACTTTCAAAACATTCCTCTCCTACTTCCTTGCTTTCCTAATATTCTAGAACAGAAGACAATATGTTCTGTCTGTTAAGAGTTATGACTTGAAGCATGATTCTTTGATCAGCTCAAGACAGCGGCAGTGTAGAAGACAATGTCATAGCTGCTTCAAGGATCAGCAAGCAAATTCTTTGATTAATCCTGTTAAGGATCATGAATCAGAGAAAAGCTGAGATTAACCAACTCAGCTAATCACCTGAAGGCTGGAAAAGTAGCAAGATGGAGCAGTTGAAAAGGGAACCGGGAATTGAGGCCAAGAACTATTCAGGAGAATGGAGAAACAGAAGTGCACCATGCTGCAGCATGGATGCAGTGACTGCAGCAATGATATGCAGCTGCAGTCGTCACATCAGCATCCTGCTGCTGAATTTCAGGCAAGAAATCAGACATGTTGTCTGATTTTCTTGCAGTGTTTATAAGCCATTTTTAGTGTTATGTTTAGTTAGTTCAAAGGTTCTCTTTTAGTCCAGAAATTGAGTTCTTTGTATAGTAGCATTTGTGTATCTCATTTCCAGATTTGAGAACTTCTGTGAATGCTGCAATCTGTTTGTACAACTCCATTTGTAACCTCTGTGATCATAGTGGATTTGTTTGTGGCTTTTGCCCGTGGATTAGTCAGCAAATTTGTTAGATACCACGTTAATTTTTCTATGTTATCTTCTTCATTTCAATTCAATCTTTTACTTAATTCTCAGTTTTAGTTACTAAGTTTGCAAACTGCAGTCTTCATAACCTGCATTCTGCACAACACTGTCTGTGTGATAAGGAAAACAAGTAGATAAACATTGGATCCCTTGCTCATGAATCTTGACTCTTAAGTATTCAATCTGGTCATTAAAGTTCTAACTAGTTGAGTTCTAGTTTGATACTTTCTGTATTTATCATTACATACTATAGTTATTTGAATTTTGATGCTTTCTCAAAATATTATCTTTTTTTTTAAAGGAATATTACAAGGTTATCATTTTCCCGACCTCAAATATGAGGCTCTTGATATGTACGTCCTGTGAGAAAATACTTATATTTTTACCAATTTATTACTCCATCTACAATTCCATCCCACGAACTAAACTTTTCATAAAAAGCAAAAAGAACTTCGGCCATTTTCCCTTCCAAAAGTGGTTATTTTTGCAATCATACCATATTTGTTTTACAGAAGTTTCAAATTTCCTTTTAAATTTATATTTTTGTAATTATATCCTTTTTTTTTTTGGTAAACTATCAATTTTACTCTCTGAAATTCAAAATAGTTTTGATGTTATTCTGACCACCACTTTCGAGTAGAATACCTGCCTATTCCGACCACCACTTTTGGGAAAAATATAAATAGTCAAGGTGATCAAAGAAGAAAAGAAATGAAATTGGTAAATTGGTAAAGTCCCTATTCTCTTGTTTTGCATTTTCTTCCTGCTTGCTTCAATTATGTGGACTTATTTGGAGTAATGAGTATGTTCATCTTTTGCTTATTTAGGGCAATCTCAAGTACTGGAGATAGGCTACTAGTATATGCGGCCTGGTAGTGGTATATTCATGATTCCCAAGGAAACCCGAAAGGAGAGGATTGCCGCTCCACAGTTGTTCTTATTGAACTTCAAATTATAGTAATAGTACACACATACCAGATGCCCCTAGTTGTATATGGCATTGACCTAGGAAAATTAGAAATTAAGATGGGAGGAGAATCTCTTTCTCTAGAATAAGAAACCGTAAAGACAAAAGAATGGATCGGTAGAATTAATTATTCTCTCGTCTGAAATATGACTAATAAAATTATTTTTCATCTGTTTCGTAATTGTAGAGCAACTGAGTAACTTTGGCTCCAACTCGATCGTCTCAAATGCTAGCAACAGGGTTCCTTAAAGGTAGAAAAATTCGACAATCGGTTAATAGATTCATTTCATGGGTGAGGTAATCCAATTGGCTTGTATCGAATTTGGAGATGGTAAAATGTTCAAGTTTTTGAACCAATATTTCTTTTTTTATACATGATTTAATTTAATAGACAATGAGAACCCTTCGGTCTAACTCTGGGCATGTCAAATCTACTCGTGTAAAATTTATATATTTCTTGTGATATATAAATAGAGGTCTCATTCAAAGCTTAAAAATAAAAGTCTCGTGTAATATCAAAATCTTAAATAAAAGAAAATTAAAGTTATTTTAATAATCATAATATCACCTACATCTGAATAATTTTTTTTTTCTCGAACTTGTGTGATTCATTTTCTTGCTCTAAGGTATTATACTCCTCATATCAAAACAGAAGTAATTTTCCTAGGTACTGAAATTTACTGAGTAATCTCATTACTCTCCTAAGTGTAAAATTCTGATCAGACAAGACCAGTTAATCTCAAAATGATCCTTGAAAGCGTAATAAAATCGCAACTAAGCTACTTATTTTTCAATTTACTCAATTAAAGGCCTCAATTAATCACAATATTACAATTTAATCCTTCTATCATCCTCATGATTTTGTTGACGGTAAACTCCCTTACAATTAAATGATCAAGAATTTATGTAAAAAATAAAATATATATTCACTCATCATTCCCCCTCAAAACCCCAATCATTTTGATTCTTGCATCCAGAACTGATATAAACTAGCCAAAAGTTTTGAAGGAAAATGATCAATGAATTAGACATTTTTATCCCAAAATGCATTTCATTCTCCGCATCAACCCTTAACCAATGGACTATAAAAAAATTGACCGTTAATAGAATAAAAGGAGAGTGACATAAAAACCAAATTAGAGCCCTTAATTGAGGAAAAGAATTAAAAATTGAAACCCTCAAATGAAATTCGATTACAATTTCAGACACCATTTTGACTTTTGAGATTAATTAAGACTAACCCCTAGCTATGAACCTTCAATATAAGACCTGAATATCTTTTGAAATTTGTTAGTGCCAAGATAACTGGAATTTATAGGTTTTGACAGTAAGAAATGTACTTCCCAAAAAAAAAAAAACAAAAAAAAGAATACAAAAAATGTAATATATTATCAAAATTATTGTCTTGGGCCATACCGCACATTTTATAGCTTCTTTCGTAGCTATTACAACTCATTCCTCCATTTTGACAACAGAAAAGGTGGACTTTCCTCTTTTCAGTTTTCGTATACCACATATAATTTTCCTTTTCATTTTTTTTTCCTTTTTTCATTTTTCCTTTTTCCTTTTATAGGAATTTGTCTTGAAAACAAGAGGAAGTAAACAAGAGATATTGAATCAGAGCTTGCCATTAGAGGGAACTAAGGTAATCTCTAATAATTGTAAATAGGGGATTGGATGAAGTAGATCCATCCAATTTCTCAAACATGATCCCGTCCATGCGTGCTTGGATCCCATCAGAAAGTGCCAAATCATCTACCAGTTGTTTTAACATTCTGTCTGCTCCAACTAGAGTATTCCCTATGCCAGTTAAAATTTCTGGTAGAGATGGGGATGGTCTGGTCAGCTCAACGAGATTAACCTGAACATGCATAGAAAGTTACGTAAGAAAGCTAAAGAGTGTGAAAAAGAAACAGACTGATTAGCTACTTATACATAGTTCACAACGTGATGCCATTCACTAATTCATTCAGCTGTGCTACATGTGCAACGATCTCATTAACCACAGAGTCATAGTCCTCAAGATAGCAGAGACATTTTACTGTCTTTTTAGGTCTGCAAAGCTTAATTTCTAGATTTTCTCTAATTTTCAAATTGACGAGAATGAGTTATCTAGAATGAAGATAATACCAAATGTTTACCAGTCATATAACAAGCCGTAAACTTCCAACCCCGTTCACTACAACTAATCCAAATCTCCATCCAAAACCAGGCCTCAGATGCAGCAGAGGCAAACAAGAGCTAGATGCAAATGAACAAGAAAAGACTTGCAAGATGAAGTAATCTAATATTTAGTTGCACTCTGTAGTTTCATTCATTGAGTTCTCTTTAACTATTTTTACTGTTATCCCATAGCAAATGCATTCATCTTACATATACTCTTTACTTTAGAACAGGAAGAAGATACTCTATCAGTAGCAATCTCAAAAGCCTAAAAACCATACCGGCATTATAAATTTTCATTGACAAGGATACAAACGGGACAAGGCAATTGAGAACTAAATAGGTTTTTTATTAGATCACMTTTGAAAGTTAGAATGCGCCTAGATTGTTATCGACTTTGTGATTGCATAATACGGCAAAGTTTGAATGATAAGCATATTCTTTAAAAGTAAAAAAGTATTAAGTCTGACATAACCATGTGTCGCCAAGCCACCATTAGTATAAAAATACATAGGCCAACATTCCGTATTAGGCATACATATCGAAAGTAGCCAATTTACGCAATAACAGCTTCGAAATAGATCATATCCGTCATGGATATCCTTATTTGACCAGGACCAAACTGTAAAATGGCCCTAAATTAAGAGGTCAAACTGAATAAGCACTAGGCAGGATTCACTGAAGTGATATAATACACCCTTTCAGTTTGTGAAAAAGTTTAGAGGTTGAAAATAGCTGAAAAGAGATCGTCATTGATTCGCTAAAACCTTCCTAAGTATGCTAGTTTATAAGGTCACTACAGAAGAAAATGAGAAAATGACTTTGACATAAACAGAAAACAAAAAATAAACTTGGTTATTCAAAACAGAACATTGCTGAAAATTAAGTTCCAGAAGTAGCGTAGGAGAAAAACTGAAAGAACCTGTCTGTCCTGGGCTATACCAGCCTTTTGTTTTGCAATAGCAACTGCTCGAGAGAACCCACCAATGGCATCCACTAAACCTCGCGAAGCTGCATCACTACCAGTCCAGACTCTGCCTTGCGCAACCTCCTCCATTTTATCTATCTGCCACAGGTTATTTGAAACTTCAACAGGATGCTCCTAACAAAATGCATTATAAGGTGCATATGATTGAATACCATACAGTCATTGATCTTGAAAAGGCAGCCTTGTCTCGAAATTGCCTGTATGCATTCTGGGCTGACTTAGCAAAAAGTTCTTCCTCATCTGGTCTGCAAGTACGATCATATTCAATAAATGTCAAATACAAAAGAATCAGGAGGCAAGCGAAAAGTCACCAAAGTCTGCTGGTATTCAGTATAACGTGTGCAAATTAGGAAGGTCAAAAGAAGAGTTCTAACCAAGATGAGAGCTACCCGTGCAGTGGCATAGGACTCTAAAGATGTGATTCAAAACATACTTGACTAAAGATAATTAGTGGTCCTACAACTAGTAATAAAGTTCTTTGGAACAATACAAAACCAGGAAGCGAGTTGGAGTTAAAACAAGTAATGTATACACATCAAGTCTGAATGTATTGCCAGATCACAGTATTAAACAGGTTAGAACAGCAACWAAAATCAGCTGTAGGTTTGAAATTAAGTTTGATTATATCCTATTCGAGTTCCATTACATGAAGCTTGAGTCAAACTCAGCTATTTTTTCTAATCAAGACTCTTGCTACATTTCTACAAAATATGTGGAAAGGGGGATCCAAATTCTCCTAGAAGAAGAGCGAATTCATAGCTGAAGTATATCATATATTGCTCAAACTTAACTGATCAAGTTTGGGAAATTTTGCTTCTAAATGTGTTTTAAAGAACAAAAGTCACCGAATTACATGAATATGGATTTGCCTAGCAACATATCAGAGACTTGCCTGAATGGTCGTTGTTCAGCTGCCGTGAGTTCAGCATATCGGCCTTTTGATATTATCTCTTTATTAAAGCCAATCCTTTCATATAATTTTCCTAGATTAAACTTTCCTGCAAGCAAGTAGTACACCATCAACATCCACGGATTACATTGAGATTACCCTGATGCAGTTCCCCAAGAGAGGCTGCCGTTTCATTTTAGGCTTGGATTTATTAACACGTTCAATAATCATAATCTGGAAACAGAGAAGGGAACAAGTATTGGGGACAAGTATTATACCGCTTTTAAGAATTTCCTCCATGGTGGATGAAAGATATTTGATTACCTATGCCTCAAATTCTCAAATTTTAAGTGCCTAAGAAGAGAACTGTAGCAATCAAATGCATCATGGAACATGTCTCAAGTTCCATRATGGCAATCGGCCAATGTAATAATTCCAAATAGTTTCCATAAAATGCACTTGTACTCAGATTAMATGAAATRAGGATCATCTGGTTGATGTAATGCCTCACCAAACCACTGACACGATATTCATAGCATAAAGATTGAAAAAGAATAGTCGCTACTCAGTTACTCAGTTATTCAGTTACAATTATTATTATTACGGCCTTAGAGAAAGCAAGAGATTTCATTACTTATTGAAAAGAAGCACGAAGAGTACAAGAAGCCAAATTTATGCAGAATCCATTTAACTCAAATGTCAAGAAAGTATCATCGAACTTCAATGAAAATACTAAAGCTAATTTCTTACCTGTCACCACTCCGATTGAACCAGTTAGTGTAAGATTTTCTGCAACTATAGTTGCAGCTCCCATCGCCATATAATATCCTCCACTGGCTGCCACATCACCCATTGATGCAATGACTGGCTTAGAGCTGGCCAACAGCCTGATTTCTCTCCACATTCTGTTRAAAAAAACAGCACCCATCAATGAACCAGAGAGTTTACTCTCTCCATCTCATTTTGTCAATGTCCTCAGTTACATTTTGGATATTTACAACTCATCACGTATTTACTCAATATATCCAGTTTTGGGTAAATATAATCTCTACAGACCCCAATTATCTCTCAGAAAGAGTGCCAAATATCATTCCACTTCCAATTTTCAAAAGTGCTTTGTGAAAACTCCAAGTAGCAAAAAGTTCTGAGCTTGTTCTGTCCTGATCATGCAGAAATTCAAGAACTAAAAATGAGACCAGAAGGATTGCCAGCACTTTCAATAGATTGAACAAACACTTGCCTATGATACTCAATACTTATCGTGGATTATCCTTTTATTTATTTATCTATTTATTATGGTCAGACTTACTTGAATTTATCTGAATAAAACTGAAAACGAAATCCATTAAACATGGGACTTACAAATCAGAAGCAAGAGCATCACCACCAGGACTATCAATGCGAAGGATCACAGCCTTATACCTTTTGGATTCTGCAAATCAGGTATTAATATTAACCAGGAACATGCAGAGGAGAGAGAATCAAAACACAAAAAGAATGATTTGAACTATGTGTTCATTGAGAAACACAATTTTTCCCGTTCATATGACTTATACCCAATCTTAGACAAAATTAGGTTTTACTTTTTATTTCTTTTCTTTTTTTCCCCTTTTTTCTTTTTTGGTGGGGGTTTTTGGGGGTGGGGAGGGGGGAGAGGGGGAGGAGGTGGATTACGAACGTGGAGTTTAAAGATGTATGATGGAAGAAGGAATCTCAGAAACACTCCCGCATCAATGGACACCCCAGTAACAATGAAATATAGTGATGCATCCACCCACGTGAAACTTGTGCCTGTTGCCTTAGCATTCTCACCAAGAAACCAGAAATGAAAAGATAAATTTGACAGCTTATGAAAAGATAAGTAACAAAGCTTCAATTTTGTCATCTCAGAAGCAAAAAAATAAGCCCATCATGGCTTCATCTGAGTCTTTGGAATCTGCCAGTTGCATTGTAAAACTCATGCGCTAAAGGAAACATGACAATGCCAAATTAAAAAAGGTGAAGAAAAGGATAGAATAGGAAAATGGAACGCATTTCTAGGCCAGAAGCTGGAGAAATTCGGAAAATAGAGATGGGCACCAAAACCAAGATGGAACAAGAYAAGGCCTTGATTCCCATGAATGAGGACCAGCTGAATTCAAGGAATATCATTGGAAAGAGATGACTCCGACAACAGTCAATCGCGTAAAAGCATGAAGCCGTATTCCTTCTAAGAGATTAGTATGAATACACAAATGAGTTTAGCAACAGTGAATGACAAACTGGCCATGCCATCTACTATGTTCCTCAGGATTAATACAAAGAGCGGATTGCGAACTCCAGAAAAGTGTTAACTGGAATAGTCTCCACAAAAATGGACATAAACTTAATTTAACACAAGGTCACAAGCTTGTTTACAACATATGATTTGGGTCACTCATTTTAATTCCTTTATTTTAAATAGAAAACTTATGGACAAACATACCTCTTGCCTTACGAATCTTCTCAATAATGTCCTCAGCAATAACTCCAGAACTACGTGTGTTAAAAGGCCCACGCGTACGACTAATGCTTCCGGAGGCTCTAATTATAGCTATCTGGTCCTTAGAACCAGTTAAACCAAGAGTCCATCTCCTAACTCCAGAGTATTTTCTGTAGCCAAGGAAAGAATAGTACATCAGAACAACTAATGAGAAAACCTTCAACCAATAGGTGAGGACTTTATGTGACATTAGGACTTCAAAATCAAGAAATCATAGAAAGAATCAAAAAGGAAAAATAACAGATTCCAAGAGATAGATGTATTGGATAAGCAAATGCTGTAAATCACAAAATAAAACTTTACAATTCTATTAAGAAAGAGATATGGCTTTCAGAGGGTACACTGCAGCCATGCGATGAGTAAAGGAATTTGGGAACAAATTACATTACTCTGACTTTTTACTTTGTAGCCCGTTGTAAATTCTTGTGATATCCTAATTTACAGAATYGTCCAAACACTACAGACAGAAACGTGGAAAYGCTTTTTAATCAGGTCATAGACTCTAAGACTCAGATATCGCCTGATCCCAGACTATTAATTTAATTGATTAACGGCACATGACAAATCTAAAGTAGCATTCCTGAAATATAATCTAATATAGAAACCTACAAATGCGGCCTAAGCAGATTATAGTAAAAATAAACTATTGATGAGACACTGAAAATAAAGAAAGCTAAAGAAAGAGTTACTTGTAATCAACCATTGGCAGATTTTTCTCCCCTGGAATTTTGAGGCGCTCTTTCAAGATTGACATAACCTGAAGACGGTAAAGCCTCCAGATTATCAAAAAATATATATATATAAAGACAACGAACTGAAACTGATTTCAATACTCTACCTAAAAGGAATTCCAAACAAGATAATATAACATAGCAATCTTGGTATAAGAAAAATTTATACTTAACAAGGTAAACGAATCAGAAAAGCAGTGTTTGCCTTCTGTAATGGAATTTATGTTTGCAAGTCAGGATAAGTTTGGTACATACTAGAATTAAAGCCATTAATGAATCCAGTGCAATAGATACTTTTTTACAAATATAATCGAGTGACTAATGTCATATTTGGCAAGAGCTAAGTTCAGAAAATCTGATATTGCAAAGGTCACCATTA
Organism: Rhazya stricta; assembly: GCA_001752375.1. Classification (NCBI taxonomy): domain Eukaryota; kingdom Viridiplantae; phylum Streptophyta; class Magnoliopsida; order Gentianales; family Apocynaceae; genus Rhazya; species Rhazya stricta. The sequence goes on along the minus strand of MEJB01000012.1, from coordinate 3,577,311 downwards.
GATTTGATGCATATTTAATGAGTTTTTAGGCATGATAATTAGCAAAGAAGTTTGTTAGAGTGGTCTATGATGCAGGTTCAATTTTTTCAAGCACAATGAGTTCAAGTGTGAATAATACCACTCATGAAGTAGTTGTGGATCAATATCCTCTCACAGAAACATTATGTAAGAAATGTACAATGTAAGACACTTTATGAAGTGTGTCGAAGTGGAATCTAAATCATCACAATGCAAAAACACATTAACTAACACACAGAAGTACCACGGGAACAAACTTTGGAGCAAACACTACCTCATCATCATACTTTATGTCAGTTATCCAACCATCTTCTCTGAGCTTTTCAATTTGGTATACACCCTCATTAATAAAACTCTCTAAATCTTCTTTCTTCTTTCCTGCATAAGAAATCTGAATTAGTATATCACTTTAGTATCAACATAAATATACTGCCAAGCACCTTTTCCTGTGGAAACTTTATCAAGCCAATTGCTGTAGATATTATCAAGCAATGCTGTCAGCATCTCACGATTTTCTTCAGATATACTTTTACGAGTAAGTTGATCCCCTGCACTCTTATATTTACCAATCCTTTGAACTTGAGGTTCAACCCCAACTTTCTCAAGAACACCTGCAACACAACTACCAATGCTCAACTCAATGTTATACCAGTACTTGCTGAAATAGTTTTTGGAAGGTCTTAACAACAGTGATATCTATGAAAAAGTAAACTCTAGTTCCTCCCTTTGAGCTTATCACATATGGCAAATGCAAGCATACCTTTCCAGGAGAAAGTCATTAAACCCAACTTCTCCATAGAAAAATAACAGCCATAGGCAAGCGTAGATGGTAATYAAAAGTTTTGGCTTTTGCAAGAAATTTTTGTGTTTCAACATCTCTTTACATGTGACAAGACGCAGAAAGAGCTAGGGATGTAATTTCATGGAACTTTAGTTACCGGATTCATTATATCAAGCTAATGTATTTGCCTTYATTAATTMTATTCTAGCAAGTGTTTCGAAAACCTCTAATGCTTCATCTAAATATCAAATATTTCCAAATTTAGATTCATTTAAAATGGGTACACTATAATCGGAGATTGTAGGACATATAGCAGAAAGTGGCTAAAAAAGGCTGCATATCTTGTGGACTTGCCTTGTCATAATGAAAGTTATTAATCTCTCACAAGCTTCCATCACCAAAGTATGAAGTAGAAAATTCTCATCCCCCCAAACATAATCTTTGGTCATTATCAGAAGACTTCAAAAACAAGATGAAACGACTTACCTCCCAGGAATGATGCTTGAACTGTCAAACCATACAAGGCAAAGTAAGCACTCGGAGGCAAGTAAAGCTCTTCACAGGCACAACCAATGTAATACTCTTTTTCTCCACAAGCAGGTGCATAGCCCAGAATGAACTTACCTGAAGAAAGGCAAATTCTAGGATATCTATTAGAAAATTCTTTAAACTCTCTGTAAACAGAAGCTCATGAATAAAAATAAAAACCTGATTTCTTAAAATCCAATATGTGCCTTCGGATTTCTTCAACTTTACCCCATCCACAACTCAAGCGATCAATGTGAAGATATATACCAGAAATACGAGGATCGTATGCTGCTTTTATGAAGTTCTCACATATTTGAGGCAGCGACAATCCTGAAGAGAAACGGCTCTTTAGCTGATCAGTTATCTGAGATAAAAACAGTAAAGGTTTTCATATCCATTGTCTAATAACTAATAAGCATTCCAATAGAAAAGAAGACACAAAACTGGCAGTTGTTTTACATCTTTTTCTGCCCCCTTGGATTTTCTTCCCTCTGCTCCCCACTCAAGTCTAGGTAATCACAAGAACATGGACGGTAAAACATTAACTTTCAAATAAGTTAGCAGACTCAGAGTGGGTGCCCAATAACTAGTTATAGAGTAGAACAGGTTACGTGCCACGATACCTCCTTTAACACAGTCTTGATGAAGCTAAACTTCAATAAAAAGCAGATAAATTAGTATCCCTAATCAATGCACGGTTTTGAAACATATGACCAGTGTGACTTATACAAACAATCGTTTTAAACCAGCCGAAACAAAAAAGTTAAAAAAAAAAAAAATGTTGGCCTTTCACCTTAACTATTCCAATTTCTCTATTATGAGTTCGGTCCATGGTTTAGGCAATCACAATGACCAGATTATCGTTATCAAAAAAAAAAAAAAAAAAAGGGTTACTTTGACAGCAAACAATCAAACATAACATAGTATTGAAAAAGTAAAAATTTTGAACCTGGCCACGTAAGTTCATGGTCAAAACGCTGCCTTTCCGCACGCGCTCCCAGGGAAAGGCAAAGAACATTCTGCACTTCACCAGGAATCTCTCCCACGCGCCGTACTCACGGAACTCAAATTCGCCAGTCGGATGCTTATCATCTCCATTGTGCTCAGGACCACTCAATTTACCATTGTCATCACCTCCGACGTCATCCTTAGTCTTTTCCTCCGACGCTACTGAGTTTTCGTTTCTTGTATCGAAAGCTTTACTGGAGAAGCTCCGTGGCAATCGCGAATAGAAAATCGACCGGAGAGGAGGCCGAGGAGGAGTTCTTCGGCGAGGAATATAGAGAGTTGTAGGTGGAGATTTTGATAGGAGTGAAGAGATGGTGGTCCGGATGTGGACAGAGGTGAAGTGAGGAGTTTGAAGAAGAAGCAGCTTCGACATCTCTCTCCCTCTCTGTGGATGTTGGAAACCGGTGATGACGGAGGAGAGAGACGAGGTAACCGAGTTTACTTGGAACCCCGACCAAGAAYAACAGGGCTAGTTAAGTGCCACGTCSTCAGGAATTCGTTAGGCCACGACCATCTCAAAATTAAATGTTAAAAAATCTTCACTATAATATTAGTGATTTTGTTTTCTACCCGATGTCACCGGGTAAGATTTAATTTGAATTAGGTTTAGATAAGATTTTATTCAAAATTCTTTTAATATAATGTCATAAGTAATTCAATATGAAATCTCATTTTCATTTAAGTTAATCTTTCATTCCACACCATTGGATTAGATATTAAAGATCATACTCGTTAATTTTATCTATTAATTATTTTTAAAGAGGTGTTAAATTTAAATCCTTGTATTAGACACTCTTTACCCCAATCATTATGTTATCATTAGTACTCCTTTGACACCATTAGTACTCCTTTGATATTCGTATCAACTAATCTACTTTTATCATTTATAAATATATTAGCCTAAACAACATTCAAATTTTCAAATGTAATATTATTTTAGACACATTATAAAAATTCCGGTCAAATTGAACTGAATTTGATAAAAAAATTAATTTATCATTTTTATGATTTTCTACTATTTTTTATTTAAACTTGATAAAAAAAGTTTAAAAAATGATTTCTTTGAAAAAAGAGGTGCCGAAGCCGCGAAACCAACTCTGTTAAAACTGCACCGAAGCCAGCTCAACAGCTCCGCGTGGCTTGATGGGGCCGACAAGTTCTTTTTCTTGTTTTTCTGTTGCACTTTTTCTTTAAAATTGTTTCTTTTTCTTTTGAAATTAGTTTTTTTTGGAATTTTTCTTTTGAAATTTTGTTTTGTTACATTGTATGTTTAATATACTTCATTATAAGCTTTACTTTATTTATATTATGCTAATAAAAAATATATAATTTATTATTTTTATTTTTATCCATAAAAATTATTACTTTTGTTATTTGTTACATGTCCCGTTTCGTGAGGAAAAATACAAAAAAGGTTTAATTTTTTAAATAATTTTTAATTCTGAAAGTTAATTTTTTTTAATCTCAATCGTTAACTACTGGTGTTTTATAAGATATATAGTYAAAATTTAAAATGATCGACAAATCTAATTGATATATTAGGTAGATAAAATTATATAAAGACAAAATATATTAAAATACGTTAGCCGCATTRTTACAAAAATCTCTAAAAACGTATCATTTAAAGAAATTAGACGTGTTACTTTTAGGTTTTTCGAAAAGAAACTATCTAAATGGACAATTATTTTGAAACGAATGAAGTATTATTTTATAGAACTATTTTTGGTTCTTCAACTTTTTTCGACCTTATAAAATTAGTTTTGGAACTTTTCTTGAAAAAAATCTTAGTCTTTCAGTAATTTTTGGTTAATCAAGATTGTTCATGTAAAGAAATCATCATAAAAAATAGTAAGTTAATTTATACCTATAAAAAGTCATCCATTAGGACCCTATTGCATGGTGATGTAAAGATATAGTAGCATAATTAATATTGTGCATACTCAATGGTATAAATAAATAGTAAGAATTAGTGGATTGATAAAATAATATTAAAAAAGATATTTGTCATTAATTATAAATTATTGAATTGCCAAAAAACTCATTTTCAAAAAAAAAGGAAAAAAGAAATACTAAAAGTAGCTTGTTTTTACTTGTGCACCACACTCATTTCACAGCAATTATCACTTTTGGCCTTCCCTACTTTCTTTGGAAATCTTTTCATCTCCTTTCTATCMAGAATTTTGAAGATCATCAATAATTGGCTCTTCTTTCGATTCAAATTGCATCTCATTTGAGATAAATTTTATGCTTTTAATTTTTTTAAAAAATATTTCTAAGCATGAGCCACCGTGGCAAGCCACTTTTTTTATCTTTTGCAAATTATTTTTTATTAAATTATTTCTAATTTTTATTCTTAATTCTTGCTATGTGCTCTTTTAAATTTCTTATTAATTTATTAGTTAATTTCTTCTTAATTATTGTTAATTTGTTAATTATTATCTCCATTGTTAAACATGTCTGCTGAAGTAACATCCAAATTTCCAAACATAACAATATTTTGAACACATTTTCAAATATACTTATGATATATGTAACATTTTCTTTCACCTCACTTCACAAAATTCTCCTACGATTTCTCTAAAAAACTTTCATTTTTCTCTTAAGACATTTCTTTTTTTAAACCAAAAAAATCTAAAGAAAAAAAGAATAGTTTATCATTTCTATGATGTCATTATTCAATGTCTTATTTCTTATATTTAAACTTGAAAAAGATTTTTTGTTTTTAAAAATAATTTTAGTAGCCACGGCTCAACAGCACCATGCACATTAAACGGAGCCAACAGAGCCGCTGCATTGATATTCAATGGAGCTACTGAGTCGGCTCCGCGTGGCTTGAAGAGAGCCATCCACCTGTTTTATTCTTCCCCGTTTCAACTTTTTAAAATTTTTTTCTTTTTCTTTTGAATTTTCTCGTTACATTATTAATTTTTAAATTGTATGTTTAATATATTTCATTATAAACATTAGTTTCTTTATATTATGCTAAAAATTCAATTTATATGTGAAACTTTTTTTTTATTCTACAAAAAAATTGTTTATATTTCATTATACTATTATATTATGTTTCTCGTTTTTCATAAAATTTGAAAAAAAGCAAAAAACTGATTTTAACTCTAAAAAGTTAATCTTTTTTAATTTTAATCGTCAACCATTGCAATATTTAATAAGATATGCAGTCAAAATTCAAAATAATAGGCAAATCTGATCGATATTTTAGAAATAAGTTAGAGAAATGTTTATAGAGATATAAAGTTTGTCAAGATAAGATTGGGGCATTATTGGAAAATTGAGATGTTGCATTTAGAAATCTCATTTTTTTTTTTAAATTACTTCTTGTTTTATGAAAGTAAGAACATATTTAATGTTTTTTTCCTATCTTACCCTCATTACTTAGTCTTACTCAACTCTTGAAGAGTTTTCAATACATTGGTCAAAGCATTAAATAAAAATTTTGAGACAATAATAATTCATCAAATATATATTTTGTATATATGTTCAACATGTCATTTATAGTTGTTTAAACGAATCTCTCGTCTGCAAAATATAATAAGAAAAGAAGAAAAATGCATAATAAAAAATTAATCTTATAAATTCAATAAGAAATTATTATAATCTTTAAAATRTTCTCAAGTCAAGAACTTAATCCGTTGATTTTTCTCTTTGGATTTTTTCGAGAACTTCGAAGCTTAATCTCGAAATTTGGATTCTTTGAAACTTTCCGAGGGCTTCGTAGCTTGATCTCGGAATTTGGATTCTTTAAAGTTTTTGGAGGACTTMGCARATTGATCTCGGGATATGAAGAGAAATTTGGTGATCTTTCCTCCATGCTTCTCTAAATATGAATTTTCGGACATCTTCCTCTTATGTTTTGGCCTCTATTTATAGACAAAGCGAACTGATTTGATTGGACCAAGTCACATTTAGGAGCGACATGACGTTACTTAATTCGTCGAGCTCCATCCTTGATTTTCATGGGTTGAACATTGTCATCCTGGATACATGTCGTCATTTCACTGGTTGAGATATCATACACTTTCCTAATTTCAATTTCAATGGCAGCATTTAAATTTAACTCTTGATTATTTAAGTAGATTATGAAATTTTAATTTAATAAAATTTCTATATCTACAATACTCGCTAAATCCTTTTCTGCTTTCATATAAAAAAAGGTTCCAATAATGACAAAATAAGAAGATTCATTGTGCACCCTTTTTCCTATTCCAATCCTTCATTGTCTGTCAAAGAAAAAATTGAGAATGTTATCGACCACAGCTTTGATTCCAACCCTATCTTTATTGTTGAAGGGGAAAAAAGTGGCATCAATTGCCCACCAAGACCCATCTACTGAACATGAAATCAAGTCAATTGTGATTCCTTGCAAAGTAAAGAAGAGATCAAATTTAATTTGAAGAAAATTTCCTGAAGAATGTAAAAAWGCTTTTGAAGAAAAGGGATTTCAGGAGGTTGTAAGAAAGATGTTGAARATTTAYCTTCCCACRTTTTACTAAGAACATCATRTCTCCTTCTTTAATTTATAGTATATTTCTTACTATATTATGTCTATCAATAAACAAAATTTGATTTTTTTCCTATTGCATATGCAAATATAATTATCTTGTGGGAGTAATGGTCACAAAAATAGTCTTTGCAACTATTTTTTTAAGTACACCATGATTCATTGGTTAGAGCAGTATGAGAATATATAAAAGGGAGAAAAGCATTCTCTCAAGTTTTAACTTAACTTTTTATCCAAATTGGATTTGTGCCACCATCCTCCGTAGATTTACATTTCAGCTTCAAATTCCTACATGAGAACAATATAAACTTTTAGAATTGTTGTGTTTATTGTTAGACAATATTATTTATTCTTCTTTAGGTTTAGTAAATCACCATTAGGAAGAGTGAAGGCAACCACAAAAGAAAACAAAAGTTAAAATGAAAAAGTGAAGCTAGATAATAGACCAGTGGCAACCCAAGAGTTAGTAATTAAAGGGAAAACCAACTTGATATAAAAAACGAATGAAGTAAAAAAGCCTTAACATTGACTATGAAAAAAATAATATACCTTGTAGTACATCACTCAGTCTGAATTTGCATATATTATTTCAACGTGCAAAGTTATCTTTGTATTCCTATTGTAAAAACATAAATTGTAAATGCTTCACATGTATAAGACAATAATAAGGTTTGCTTGCAATTTCATAAGAGTGAAACTACTTCAGTAGACAAACAACAAGAAAAAAAATAAAATTATATCATCCAACATACCTCAGAGAGTTTGTGTTCCTCATATGCTCCAATACTATCTTTGGTGTTGTTTCTCCTTAAAGTTTCACAAACTTCTTGCACCAATGTAGGATCACATGTTATTCGAATCKAAATATGATCTTTACTTTGTGACATGACTTTATTAACATGTGGATCTTGAATCTATGGGAACTTTTTACGCATTATGCATAATTATAGTCTTAAAAATATATAAATAGTTAGACTTCATTGTCGGGAAATCTTAAAATGACTTTGAATATTAACAAGGTTATTAACTATTGTTGGTGAGTCCTTATATTCCAAAGGTTGAATATCCTTGAAAACCCAAGGTCTAAAATATTTAGATCATGATAATTTGTTGATTGACAAATCAAATGATATCAAATCCATCTCTTTTAGTTGCCTTACAAAATTCATCATCATACGGAGCCACATGTGTCCTTGTAGTTAAGAATTTTTTCAATCAACATTGATCTTATTTCTTTTTTTTCTTACTTAAGTCATAACTTCTGTTTCTAGTGTCCCCACGGCTCTATTTTAAATAAGTCTGGACACAGTTCCTCAGCTTAAGGTAGGGCTTGGTCCGTGATACCAACTACTCCTTTTAGCTAGCTTTCGTGTAATAAAGAGAAATATACAAAAATTTCCACATAAAATTTCATTCCCTTGAGCATGAAACCTTGGCGAGCTAGAGCAGCTAACAAGATGACTTTTTCCAATAAAGTTTTTACTTTGTAAGGGCGTAGTGGATCTTCTTCATTTAGTAGCAAGTAAAAGTTCTCAATTTTTTGGTCGTGTAGAACCATTTCTCATCAATGTGAACAATGTTATACATCCTCAAAAAAGAGGGATCATGTACATGATGCCTTGATCAAGCATGCAATAAGCAAAATTGCAACCGTGATAATTTATTTTCTTTTGTCAAAGAGGGCTTAATAGAATTTGAATATCATCTTGTTTCTCCTTTTTGTTAGAAACCAAAACACTCTATGTTTATACTCATGGCATGAGTTATAGAATTAAGACTTATACATTTTCGTAAAAGGAATTCATGAAAACTACCCAATGACATTTGAACTCTTTTTCTGCTACAATTTCCTATCTTTTTAAGAGATACATCACCATCAAGATCACTTCTAGCTCGTCCCAAATGTAATTAGCAGTACGTTTGCTAGTATTAGATTTTCAGCCACCATATCCAAAATGCCCTTTCTCAATCTACCATCTACATTTTGTTTTAGGAGTATCTAAAAAATGGCTCTGCATGCATCATTATCCAATATTGTACATTTAATTTGATTTCTTGCCCCTTCTAATAGTTCTACATCTACACTATCATTATCATCAACGAATGCATTCGTTTTTTGGCCGAACACATTAGACAAGTGCATTCTGTTCATTTATGCCAGAGTACCTTCCAAAAATACATCCAAAATTGGTAAAAGTCATTTTCTTAATATGTGTAATCCCATCCAAATAATAGTTATTTTAAAATGGAGGGAGTCTAACTCAATGACTCTTTTATAGAACTGGAATTTTATTATTACCCTTTAACCAACAAAGCTGACTCTTCTATAGAACTGGAATTTTATTATTACCCTTTAACCAACAAAGCTTCTTTGCTTAGTTTTTGATTTCASTAAAATATGAAAGTTAAGTTTAACGTATTAAAAGTATATAGGTTTTAGAAAATGCTATATTGTTAACATTTAACAAATTTTGATATATGTTTTTAATATATAGAATATCCATCACATAAAATGAATGTTTGATGAAACAATAGTAAAATTCAAAATCACCTCTAATGCATTATGTTAACATCATTCGATTTGGTTAGTGTAAAATTTATTTTTTAAATAAAATAATATAAAAATAATTTTTAAACTAAAATTGTTAAGTCAATACGTTAAATAAGCTTGTTGGGATCAGACAATGAGCTTGATACTATTGATATTTATTATTTTCATGTTAGCATTATGGTTTCAAATCTTCTAATACATTTTCTTATTACACCAATTAAAATTTGACATATACATATCTTAACTTCTAAAACAAAAGAGAAGAAATTTTAAAGGGTCTAAAGATATATACATCTCATATTATAATTGATGAATACAGATATCAAAAAGCGAGTGTACTAAAGAAGTATATGAGAAGATTTCACACATGGTATTATGCATCATATGCAAATTATTAAGACAGTGTCTTATCCTAATGAGCTGACAAAAACCCTTATTATTTTAACAATATAGAATTGAAAATGCTTTTGTAAATCTCCTCAAGGTTCCGGACGCGTCCATTATAATTTATTTCTTACCTTTTTTTTTTCCCCCCATTTTTGGGGTAAGTGTTGCTACTGGGCCAAAATTTCCTCAAAGTTTTCCAAAAACCAATCTTTGTTTGGAGGAAGTGTGGTACAACATGGCCCATGTTTCACAGGCCCAATATTTCAGAAGCCCATTAGCTGCAGTTATTTATGGTCCGGTCTGTTGGAGAGTCAAAACGKCCTTTATTTTATTTTATTTTTATTGACTGATTCTTATGAATCTTGAATCTCCTTAATGCTAATGGGTGAAATTTATCAATAGCACTTTTGTTTATTGCAGAGCTCGGGTTATTATTATCGTGATTCTGTAAATTTGACTGTAGAAGGATACAAGTTTTTATAATAATTTTTATTCATGAATATTAAATCTATTTTCAGTAAATTTGTAATTATTCTTTTATTTTTCAACTGTTAGAAAATTACAACTATGGGTTTTCAGGGAAAAAATTTATTTTGAATTGAATTAATTTTTGATTTGAATTGGGCTGAGCCCACAAGTGCATTGCGATTTGAAAAACTTTCTAATCCAATGGAAATCGAAAAGCATATACTTATATTAATATATATTATTTATTTTAAGATATTCATTTAGAAAGGAAAAAAAATTGAAGGACTTATTTATAGAGGCACTTTTATATTCTCAGAATTGGTTGGGATCTAATCCATCACTAGTTAAGGTTTGAGAAGTCATGAATGAATTGAAAAAATATAGAGCAATAGAGAAAGGTATTACTAGTAATTTAAATTTGTTTTTTAATTTTTTTATTCTAAATTTTACAAATATAAGCTCATAAATTACTAGCAGTAGCGATATAATAGATATACTCGATGATTGAAAAATGATAAATTTATATATTTTTTAATTGTATGTAAAGCATTTGTTTTGTTTTGARATAATAATAGTTTATTTCTATTTTCTTTCGTTTTCCTCTAGGATGGTATTGAAGTCATACGTTCAGAGTTGGAGATCAAGACCAAGTATTTGATTAAAATTAAATATTCTATTTATTAAGTTTGAGCCTCGTGAAAAAGAGATAAAAACAATTAAAAATATATTTATTTAATGGTTATAACCAAGTAAMTATTGCCGCATTAACTCAGTTATTTTGTTTTACAATTTATTTATTATCATCTAATCCATGAACGTTATTGCAKTCAATATATTATGTAGTGCTCTAAGCAGCATCAAACCAAGGCAAATCGAACGAAATGCTTTGAGGTTTTAAATAATTTGTTTTAATATAAAAGAATTTAAATTGAATGTATTAATTGTGTTTGAAAAATGAACAAGGTGGCACTAACCCTCACCACGGACACCTCTAATTGCAACTTTGAAGTCCGGCTCCAATTAGAACACACCTCTTTTGCTTGTTTGGGTTCCGAGTACGAASGAAATATAGTTAAAATCATCGGCTAAGATCTCCAAATGACCGCTAATTAACATTAAAGTTAGCTGCAGTAGAACATATTTATGTTCAACAAGGGATAAGGCCAGAATGTCCAAAATAGATGCAGGGGATAACATGGACAAGAAAGAATAACACACTGGATAGTCATGTATCTCTTGGAAGAGTCATTCTCTGTGTCCCTCTTAACCTACAATTTATTTGTATTCCAGAAAAACCGAAAAACAACAAAGCAATAACTCATCACATGCCTCTTTCAAGATTTTGTCGAGGAATGTAATATTTGTTCGACCAGGATATGTCCCACGAAGCCTACTACTATATACTTCCGCCTGCTTCTTCTTCATCATCTGTCCCTCCCCTCCACCTTGCTTCCCCGCATATATAGCTATCTTGCTAGGCTTGCATTATAGTAAAATGTAAACTATATATATAATTGTTCCGGACTATAAAAAAGAGTATTTTTCCAAACGCCTTCCAACGTGTGGAAAGTAGATTATTTGTCTCAATTCGCAACTGAGTAGGGCTGCCATTGGGAAAAGTATGCAACACTTGAAGAGCGGTTGAGAAAAATTTTTCTTACAAATTTACTATCATTTTAAAACTGCGGTACTCGTAAACAAGTTTCTTCTGCAATGGTTCTTTTTAAATGGTATCAAACCGTTTGCTATGGTTAAACTATACTTCTTGCTACAGTAATCTCACGATTACGAACTGTTGTAATACCATCGTATCACGTTTAGGATCCTATCTGTAAGTTGTTGTTTCTGGAATGCTTTGCAAGATATATTGTAGAGTAAAAATATCCGCTGACTATATGAATTTATTGAGGGCTTTCTCATACCTCTCTAGTAAACCATCTCTTCTCCATGTTGTTCACTGGCTGTAGACTAGTGTAATGTTCAAACTTCCAATCCTCATATGGAAGTTTTCTAATCCACACACACACACACACACATATATATGGCGGTGTAGCTATCACCTATTGTGTGTCATCCGAAGTGAAAATGACGGCCTCATTCCCAGTTATATTAAAGCTTTACTCCACATATCTGCATGAAAGTGGCTCTCTTTCCCCTTGTGTTACTTGATTTTCTGATGCAATTCTGTTCATTTTGACTCTTACATAGGGCCTTTTGATAAGAACAACTTTAAGAACATATTACCTATTGACAAGATCTGCGGATCTTGGTTCTGCTATTTGGGATTTTTTGCTTGAAGTAAGATGGACACTACCCAGAGCTGCTATACACAAGAATCAAACTTTCTTTGACAAGCTAAAAAGCACACTGAAGCAATTTTCCAGAGTAGCCGGCAGAGCCCATTTCAGCTTTCTTATCCTCCTCAAGATTTGGCCAGTCTTTCATTCATGTAGTGTGTGTATATATATATATAGGGGAATTTTGATACTTTTTTATATTTCTGCATATTCATTGATGCATCAAAATTTGTCCATGATATTTGTCTGTATGCATATCCCCTCTCGGAAACTTGGCTATCTGATCGGTCTTGTGGTGTTAAAGGGTAGGGAATTGAGGGARCAAGAGTTTAGAAGCATGCTTCTGCGTTGGTTTTAACATGCAGGCATCATAGAGCATATAAGACATTGCATTATTTTAGCCAAGAGGATCTATGCATGCATGTGGTATAACTCATACACACTAATTTACCTCTTAAAACAAATATGTTAATCATATAACAAAGGTACCTAAATTAAGCATGAACACTTTTCTTATACCAAAATATGTTCTCGGCTCATGCTAAGATTCTAAGACACTGCAAGATATAGGATTCATGACTTCAAAAGAGGGACAAAAATTTACTAAAGTACTACTTTCTTTTGCCCATCCAGTGACTTTTTCTCACCTTAGAACCATGGACCAGAAACTCAGCTCCCTTTGCAGTAACTTCATGCTCGTCCTTCTCCTCATTCCCCTTCATGTATCTATTCTTCTTCAGTACTGATGAGCCCTTATTCTTGTAGTTTGATGAACCATGGTTAATTCCATTCTGCTTTGCCTCGTTACTCTTGTAGAACTGAGCCGTGCCACGAGGACAACCACGACCACGACCATGACCATGGCCACTACTACCGGCCTTTTGAATTTCCCAGGACTGTTCACGATGACTTGGGCCAGAAGATGCATCAGAGGCCATGGAATCATCACTAGTATCATCACGATTAGTATTGTTGTGATTTCCTTCATCTTCATCGAAATCTCCCTCTGTGACTTCCTCGTCTTCCCCGGGCGAACCAATGTACATTGTCCAGCCAGATTCACTGCTGTGACATTCTTCTGCAGCTCCAAGAATTTGGGGAGACTCCATTGACAAAGGCCAAAGAAGGTAAAAGAACAACCAAGAAATAGTTAAAGATAAGGAGTTTTGAGGTGAAATGAATGAGAACGTCGCTGAACTAAAACACCTGTGAAAACCACATATGCCTTTTTCCTCTCTGACCGATACAGCTCTATTATGAAGAACAGACATGCCTATCTTATACTTTTGAAAGCAACCCAACCGACTATTGAATTTATTTTTTATTGTTTTTATTAGCTGGATTAAATTTCACCACCTGGATATATAGATAGCCATTATTTCCCTGACTTTACATCACGAAGGACAGCTAGAAGCTGCCAAAGAAAGAGAAACCTGTCTTACAAAAGGCATAAAAACCAGCCCAAGTCATCCCCTTCAATTTGAAAGGACAGGGTTTACTCTTTCACTCAGTCACAAGGCTTAAAAACCGAGCAACAGTGAAAATACAAATCCCATCTATATGACCAAATCTTTACTTCTCTCTGCGCATGCCATTAATGAAAAGGTGAAGTTTTAAATGCAATATGCAGATGTGCTCAGCTCAGCCTACTCGTGCAACTCAGAATATATATATATCCCTCCTAAACTTATTTCTTTTGAATGTTTATTTGATGCTTGTGCATGTATATATATATATATATATAATGACACAATTCCGCACCGCGCACAATGAAAGACGTAATTGTTTTGGCCCTGGCTACTAAACTCACCTCACCATTGATGATGAGGCTCCTAACCCCTACAACCGGCCTTCATTTATTTTGCACAACTTCATTTCTATGTCATGTCAAATAAAACAAAAAGCCAAGAAGTAAATAAGGGATGCAGCTGCTTTTGTACTTCAGAAGTTAATAGAAGCCAACTGGAGTCGTTCCTAGTTCAGGATATCTGAAAGGGTTCTGAATTCTCATCCCTGTTGAGCTTGTTTTCTTTCTAGGCTTAATTTAAAGCAGATTGCGAGGTTATATTTTGCGTCTCTCCCCATTTCCTTCTTGCATCTCTGTATATTCTCGAATATCTTGCTTTTATAAAAGTTCAGATTAATTTCACTTTACAGTCGGCAGCTCATAGTTTTTCCTCATTTGTCATAAGGAAGAAGCTTGTAAACTRAGAGTGTGTGTTTCCAATTTAGCTGCAAACCTTAGTGTATTAGCATTTCAAATGTTACATTGCCTGCATGACTAATCTCCTAAATGTTAGAAAAGACGAAGCTTTCTGCTACTACTATTTCTCAAAAGGGGTTCATGATTTCAACCATGTATTGCTAAAGAAAAGTAGCCATTTCTCAAAAACTTTACTGTGGCACAAGCGTATGAACTGGCAAACACTTGGTACCTCTCAACATCGAAAGTTGGAACAGTGAGAAAACTGAAGCAAATACGATCCTTGTGTAAAACTTTCTGTTGTCATTTTCTTGACACTTCTCATGGTTCCTTTTTGAGTTCGATATAGAGGAACAAAAGGGACTTAAGAATGGCATGGGGTATGCCCTGTTCCTAACCCCTTTTTGGTTGTTCCCCACACCTCTAAACCTCTGCTTCACCTTATTCTATTCAAGTTCTGGACAACTAAGGGCCCTGTATTATTCTTGCTGCTTGTCCTTTTGGTGGATTGTATCTTGACTTGCACTTTTCTTGGGCTCCATGTGATGAACCAAGTCTTGTTCTGCAAATTCTTTTTCTTAATAAGACAAATCCTCCAGAGCTGGAAAGATCCAAATTGACGACTTCCACATCGCCTCTTTGGCTCAAATATACTATGTTATAATCGTTGGTCAAATCCCTTTTAGCATCACTCGACGGTAATGAATAAGAATTTAGAATTGGATTGTGGTTTCGGAGATTTCTTGCTCTCTTTTCTTAAACAAATGAGACCATTTAGAGATTAGTATATCGCTATTTCCTTGACATTTCAATCATCAAAAGTTGATTCATGAACCAACAAACTATATGTCCATCAATGTACCGAAGTGAAAGATTTTCTCAGAAATGATAAGATTCTAATGCTTAATCTGGTCCGAAATCGAATAAGCGAACAGTAAGCTTGAGCATCAGCGATCTCCTTCTTCCTTGCCGGTTCAATGTACAGAAGGGAATCGATAGTCACTAATCTTATCTAGTCACGACGATCCAAAACTATGTGATGGGTTCAAATTTCTCGACAGTAGGAGTATTTTGGGTTGGTTGAAAAAAAAAAAAAAAACCATATATCCATCAATGGTTCCACTTTGACAGATTTCCACAACTCGGTGAAGAAAATTGGGAGACAAGATAGTCGCAATGATTTTAAGAAGAAAGGGAGAGRGAAACTTGAACCCTTAACCTCATGATCATGACCTGTGAGGATAGAGCAAATCATATTGTTGCTATCCTCCGAATTAYGCACTCGGAGTATGAGGTTTGAACTCCGAATTTTATTTTTATAATTTATTTATCAAYTGTCTCAACTTATTGAATTATTAAAGTAAGTAGAAAATAATTTCATTTTTTGCTATAAAAAGAGTAAAAACAGGGTGGGATGGTCAGATAAAATCAAATTGCAGCATCAAAATTAAGCATTTTTCACATATGCTGACTCAAGACTGTAATCCCACTAACCATGGCAAATTTGATCAGATTCTCACTCTAACAGATTAAAAGAAAAATATTATACAGAGGTAAAAATGAGGTCCAAATTATCATGTACTGTGCATGCATGCCTTTGGTATTATAGAGAAAATATTCATCAGCTTCCTTACAATTAACAAGCAAGAGGCTTTGCCATATACATCTCATGTCCAGGCAAGACTACTACGATTCTCATCTCCGGCACCTGAGTACTCACCTTTTCCGATTGATTTTCCACGGTATTGGCTTCGGTTTCCGGCRAAGATGAACCATGGTGTGTACAAAAGAGATAAGTCAAAGAGCAAGCAATCGCTACCAAGAATATGCCAAGACCAAGGTAGATGTATGGAAGTGGAGAGTTCCATTTCCAAAATCCAGAACTAGTTTGCTGAGAAAYGTTCATCCTCATTCTTTGTCYTCCTCACTTTTCTGTGTGTATAGACTGTGCTTGYGTGCATGTTTTATCCTTCCACAGCCTTAATTTATAGCAGGTGATTAATTGTTGTTAGATAACTTAATGGATTAGGTTGATAGATTCTTGCTTTCAATCACTTCTATAATGAAATATACTCGAGTGCATAAGTTGTTTAATTCTAGAAAGAATTTAATTGACTAAGATCAGATCAATCAATTTTTTTTGATCCTWTGCTAAATGAATCTAATAATATGTAAATGATAAGATTCTTAATTTAAATATAGCGAGAGTATAAATCGAATAAATATATAATGYAAAATAAAGTAGATCGAACTATACTCATTTAATAATGAAATAATGATATATATCGCTTTAATGATTCTATGAAGATTAAAGGAGAGTGAAGCTGAAATTGCTGTCCACCATGTGAAGCTTTTCGGCCTAATATTCTCGTTTCCATTGATTCTAAAAATATTAAAATATTTGAGTTTCTCTTACCCCTAATATTCTCCTTATTTTTCATGTGTTCTTACTATGATTTTTGTCTCCTGTTTTGTACATATTTTAAATATTAAATATTGTTATATTCTAAATTAATATTCGATCGTTAAAGTATAAAATATTAAATATTATTATATTCTAAATTAATATTCGATGGTTAAAATATAATTTTAATATCATCCAAGATTTAAGATATATATATCTCTCAAATCGAATTGTGGGCTGATTCTTCTAGCTTCTCTCTTATGGCTAACAGCCTTGTAAGTTTCAATTGGGCTTCGAAAATAGGACCATTTCCTTAATAAGAACCCAACTTYAAGGTACATCCTCTCGGCTCCTAACGATTCTCCTGCTCGGCTACACCATCATCATTGCTGAAACATACAAATTTCTCGTGGTTAATTTTTTTTTTCCCCCAAAATCGGATCTTCTTCGACAATGAATCAAATTTACCAAGTTATTTATATAATGAAATAAGTTCACTCTAGAAGGGATTATATATACATATCCTTTTTTCTTTTGCAAACACATCRATAAAGCTTTTCTCTTTCAATATTAGCGTTGTATTTTTATAAATAGTTTTAAAAAAGTGATTTTGAATAAGTAATTCTTTTAATATTATTGTAAATAGTAATTAGAGTAAAGAGTTTTCTTTTTTTTTTTTTTTGACAGAAGAACATCTCAAACATATCTGGATCAGCATTCCGACCCATACTTAAAAGTGCTTAGATCACTTTTAAGCCATAAATTGGACGAAAAAAGCAAAATAAGATATGGAAAGAGTAACTTAATTAAAGAATTCTTGTGCAATATGTTTCTAGTACAACATACTCATACTATAAAAAGAATGTCCTGCTACTGGAAAAGATCAATGCAATCATGCATGGGAATGTACTGAAGAAAATCTATATTGAAGGGGACAATATTTATATTCTTGAAAGTGAAGGGCACTTGCAAAGGCCAAGTAGGAGACTAGCTGTCTTCCATGGCCTTCCCTCAACCCAGAAAATTTGATGAATACACGTCAATTCAACCTTTCTTGATCATATATTCACAAATGTCATATCCTAAATCCTAATCATTTGATATTTTTCRTAAGTTACATACTTCAGCTGAATCATTTACTTACAAAACAGGAATAGGATGAAAAGTATTTATATCTTTGATGTTTCCGGCGAGAGACGGCATGGCAATATGGCTCGGAGTTTGATCACCGGCCATGATAACCACCACCTGCTCAGTGCTGGTCTCTGTGGTTGACTGCCGTAGCTGAGGCTTCTCTTGATTACCATTTCGAGGACGTAAATCCGGTGGATTCAACCGTTTAGAGCAGTATATCACCAGCAATAAAACCGCCATGAAATTGAAGAAAACAAGACCCCCAAAGACCAGATAAGATCCAGCAAAACTCCATCTCATTTTCCCTATGCTGTTTCAGGCGTCGATCACTGTATGTATCTGAAGAAGAAGTGTATATATATATATAGGTTGACACTGTTTGGCTATTAAAATATCCTCAAACTGGGCTAGTTTCGAAAGAGGATGAAGAATGGAGAATCTTGGGTCAATTTTACATACGAAAAGTTGTCGTTTGATGCTACTAAGAGCTGGATGAAGAGTCTTCAAGGTGGCCAAATTGGTAATTCATCTAATTTTCGGTTTCAATGATGTAGAGGGGCCGAATCTTTTGACTGAACATGTATCGTTGTCGCTCTTGTTGTTCATGGTGAAAAGCTTACGGCAGTCAATTCAACGGCGTGTGAAAGAGCAGTAATCTGTCTGGTCAGTCTTGMGGCAAAGAAACAAAAGCTGAAATGATTAAAACGTTACTTCTCATTCGGATGTTGCTGAACTTCCTAACATCAAAGGATTCCTCTTCCGATTAGCTGCAATTTCTGACGACATTTCCTGACAATTTGGAAGTGCATTTGGAACTGTTTAGATTCTTTGTTCCATTTGCTTTGGGGTACATATTTTATTGGGTCAATATCTAAACGGTCCCTGAAATTGTAATAAAAGCTTAAATAAGGGCCTCAATTTGTCACAAAATTTTAATTTAGTCATTCTGTACTTTTCTTTCCATTGCACTAAATAACTAGGGTGTACAAAATAAAACCGAACTCATATTAATAGGTTTTATTTCATATTTGATTTGAGTCTTTTGAGTTTTGACCAACTAGACAACTCAATCAAAATTGAAAACTTAATTTTGATCTTTGGCTAACGCCTAACAACCCTAATCCTCTCTACGCCTCTCGTCCTATCTGTCCCATGCCATGCCAGTGCACCTCCTCTTCTCGTTCTCAGAGTCTCTATCTGGTCCTCAGGGCTTCAGTCTCTCCACCACTCAAGTCCTCAACAGTTTCAAGCGAGAGAAGAAGCAAATCAAACATTATATAAACAAGTTTCAAGTCGAAGGTATTTTATTATTATTCAAATCGTCTCTAGTCTCCTACCTGTTGCTTCTTTACTTGATATAATACTCGGATGCTTTTACTAAAGACTTTGGGTGGGTGTCTAAGTCTAACTTGCAGTTCTAGAATCATTGCTTTTGATTGGACTMCTATTTAAACTAGAACTTGCAATTTGAGAAAATAGTTCAATTATGCTGGATGATGTGGCCCTCGCTCGACTTCCACAAATAGTTGGGCACACTTTCTCATAAGACATGGATTATGTGAAATTGAACTTCGTAGTTCATGTGTTAGCAGAACTGGCTTTAGGCTGAAAACTATTATGTAGTAATGATAGATAAATAACTTCCACCTCTCATCCCAGTGCTATTGCACATATTATAAGGAAACATTCTAGGAAGTCAGGTTTTAGAATTGGTGATACACAATTATTTTATCCTAATTAGAGCTTTACTGGGGAGATTAACCTTATCTTAGAGTTTATTCCCGAAGTTTGACGTCGGAAGAATTTCGGTTTATCGTTCCCAAAATACACTTTTTATTTTACATAAACTTTATTTTTTTATTTAATTGACAGTAAAAGAGGGTTTTAAGTGAGTGGCTCGTATGGACTAAACAGGTAAATAAAACGGATATTCTTATCAACTCCCAAAACTGCCTTTACTATTCACTTAAATGTAAAAATAGGAGTATCACGTAAAGTAAAAGGTGAATTTGATAACTGATTAATTCAATTTCTCAACTGGTAATCACGATTCCACATGTACTAGGTCAAACCTAGTAAAAAGTATGGTTTAGGTTATAAAGCGAAACTTTTAAAACTTTAGCTTTAGTTTGTTTAATTTTAAATTTTATAAACCAAGTTAAAATATAGCTAAACTAAGCTAAAAAAACTAGCCAAACTAAAAGAAAAAAAAAGTTATCGGGATGGATAATGGATCACTTTTTACGTTGAATACTTCCAGGTTTTGTCCTTGATTTAAGAAATTTGTCGCCTTGATTTATGTATTTGCAGTTAACAAACTATCACAGGTTTTGTAAGGTGGTTTTTTATCAGCTTTTGCCGTTTGATGTTTTACGTCTTTATTTGTGAGCGGAAACCTCTTTATTTATCAGGTAGGACTCCAGACAGGTACTTCTGTCGTATTAATCGCTAAGTTCAAAAACCTCTGTGTAGTTCCTTTCCATTATTCCGAGGGATAGAACGGTAATCTAGAAAGTGTGTCCCTTCCACCGTATACGTGCTTAGTCATTTCCTCTTAGGTACCAACTTACAAGAAGTTTAAAAAATATTCTTTAATCTCTTAACAAAAAATCTTTATACTTTCCATTTCCCTTCTATTTTCCTGCTTTCTTAATTTCACAAGTCTTTAACTGACACCAACATTACTAAATTTAATTATAAGGCAAGCAGTCTAGGGAGGTCGTGGTTTACCTTCATTTCTCCGTAGTAATATTTTAATCGGTTAGAGCATCATTCCATTCAAGTTCTTCGAAATGTCGATGTATTCTCTTTGGGTTCTAAATCCGAAACTAAATAGTGTTGAGGTGGTGTTGAAGACGGAGGAAATCAAAAAGGGGTTCCGGTCCCTGAAGTAACCAGTACATAAAGGAACCACCTAACGTTTTTCAAATTCCAACGGAATTTAATAGCCATTTTGACTTTTTCCGAAAGGTATTGTATCCAAGAACCGGTTTAATGGCGTACCAGAGACCAAAACGATTATATCATCAAGGTAAAAAAGAGGTTTAAACCAACCAAGTTATAACTCTCTCTTTTCCATCGTCCGTAACGTAAGAGGATTTTTTCCGAACGATCCGGGTGGTCCCAGTCAATAATCACTGGTATATATCCCAAAATGTTTCCCCATCAATCCGGAAGTTTCTGTTAGCAGGCTGATAACTAAAAATTTGGTTACTCATATTTTTAGGGTGAACAC
>MEJB01000012.1:3470492-3549462 GCA_001752375.1 Rhazya stricta | reverse complement strand
CAATCAGACCGTGTTGAGTCTAAGGTTTGATACACCGAGTCTAGGGATCCTTACGTTTCCTTTCTCCACTACACCCGTTGTTTTTTTTGTTACTTTTTTCCTTTTTAAGAATGGTATGAATACTAATAGTATCAAGTCTTTCCTAATTAACCAGGTTCTCAACCCTTTTCTACCCTCTTTGGTTCGCTCCCACGATTTCCCAAGTGCCAACTCCCAGGTAAGACGAAAATAATTAAAGCAAATTTAACTATTTTATTAACTGTTAAATTGTAATCGCAGAACCACAAACACCATTTGTCTGTCGTTCCCTTTAACTATGTATTTACCAGATAAGTTAATAACCTAATAAACGACACCAACCGATTTAACCTAAACCTTACCGTCAGTTGACTGTCCATAGATCTAACCGGACTAAAGAAATTCGGGACTGCTCTGCATGGATGCATGTCGTTTTTAGGTAATACGAAGCTATTTATAAAATATTTTTTTATTAAATTATATGATATTTTCACTTAATAAAATTAATACCACAATTGCCAGCGCATATGAGTCGCTACTCAGCACGCCACAGTCGATGACCAGTAGGAGTTTCCGCGAGAGAACACCCACTGATGCTTGTATTTCGTATTTCGCTTCATTGACGAATCACAAAGGCAAGCAAAAGAGCTCTCTCTCATTAGCTTGCTCCCAGTACCGCTCCAGTCTAGAATATCTCCACATGGCTTTGTTCTTTGCAGAAGCTTTCCGTTTCGATTGGAATCGAGAGTCGTATCCAGCATACCAAGATCTTAAGGCCCTTCTCTTCTTCGTCTTCTTCTTCCCGTTTACGCGCTTAATTCTTGACACTTTGATCTTTGAGGTAACACTACACATGATTGATTGTAATTGTAGTTGCAATGATTCTCCTAGATCCAAAGGAGATTTTATTCTTGACGAGTTTATGGCTGGTGCAGAAATTAGCAAAAAGGCTCATTTTTGGGGAAGCTTGTGTTGAAGTGAAGAAAATTTCACAGAGGAAGAAAATCGGTAAATTCAAAGAGTCTGCTTGGAAATTACTGTATTCTATTTCTGCAGAGCTCTTGGCATTCTTTGCCACCTACAATGAGCCCTGGTTCAGCAACACCAGATACTTCTGGATGGGACCTCAAGATCAGGTCTGGCCTGATCTCAAAATGAAGTAAGCTTCTTTAGYACTTGAGATCTTTCAAATTCATCTTACAATAGAAATATCGACTATTCCCTTGATCATTTGCCCTAACTAATGGTGTATCACTACGTATAAATACATGGGCCACAATTAAGTTTTTAATAAAAGAGAATCTTCTTACAATTTTCCAATATTCCAGTATTATATTACCTCATTTTGTCAATTCATCTGTAGATAATTTGCTTAATGATGCTCAGGACAAAGCTGAAGTTCTTGTACATGTATTGTGGAGGGTTCTACATATACGCCATCTTTGCTCTGCTTTTCTGGGAAATAAGACGTTCAGACTTCAAGGCTTTAATGGCTCACCATTTATCAACAGTGGCTTTGATTCTAGCATCCTATATATTCAGGTTTGTTCGCATTGGAGCAGTTGTTTTGGCGCTCCATGAAGGAAGTGATGTRTTTCTGGAATCTGCAAAGATGTCAAAATACAGTGGATTTGATAGTCTTGCTAGCATCTTCTTCCTTCTTTTTGCTGTGTCTTGGTTTATTCTTCGGCTGGGCTTCTTTCCCTTCTGGGTTCTCCGGAGTACAAGGTAAGGAATTCATAAGAAGAGGAGATCTATGAAAATTTTGGAAGGAAAAACTCTTTCTTTGTCTCCAACTGAGGTATGCATTTCTCTGTTGTATGCAGCTATGAAATGCTTATCGTMTTGGACAAGGATAAGCATGGTCTGGAGAGAATGGTGCATTATTTCTTCTTTAACACRCTGCTTTTCTCCCTGCTTCTGCTGCACTTGTATTGGAGTTGGAAGATAGTAAAAATGCTCATTAACCAAATCCAAGCCAAAGGGAAGGTCGGAAACGATGTGCGATCTGGTAAGTGAGAAACACTTAATGCTAGTTTTTAAAATGGAAAAATAGTTTTCAAGAACATGAAGAAGAAGACTAGCATAGCATAATTTGAGACTTAGTTCTAAAGAAGCAATGGAGGTAACTTCTTGGTTCCGATCTGTGATTTTTAATGCCCGTGTGGCTTGTAGATTCTGAAGGCGAAGATGACAAGGAACACGAGAGTTGATCATGAACTAGCTACACAGAGGRTGAAATCCAATTGAAGAAGGTCCGATTGATGCTTCCRAGCTAGTCTGGAGTACAAGAAGACGGAGAATGATTCTATATTGTTCATTGCAGATATGGTGGGATAGGAAAGTTCGTCTGTGAAACACTACTTTACAGATACCTATGAAAGTTACAGATGATATTCCTGAGGAAACATATAGAATCAATCCTCTGAAAATATGGTTCTTTAATAAGCATAACTTCTCTGAATAACCAGTCCAAACCCTCACAACACTACTTRAAAGCCCTATTAAAACCTAAACTTGTAGTTATGATCAAATCAGGAACTTGGGGAGAAAGAGTTGGTTAATTAACACAGTTGGTAAATTGAAGCTTCCTATCTAAACGAAGCAGTAAAACACACACAAACAGCATAAAAAAGAATGAAGCAGGAAAGGCAGGAACAAATAAACCGCTTCCTGAATAAATAAATAAGGAGAAAATGGAAACAGATCAGTCGAGTTGAATGTAGTTTGTAACTGCAATACACCTACATAATGCAGTTTAAAGTTCACTGTGAGATCTGAACATTTTAATCCACAGAACATGAAATGTGATACTTATAATTAATCAATAACACATAAAGATAAAAATCAACTCCCAAAACTACTCTCAACATGTGAAACAATACACAATATTTTGCTAATGCTTCTTATCATATTTTGAACCCCAAAAGAAGAGGTAATAAATGATTTGAAACTATGTTTGACTATCCAAYGTGCTAAACAACTRAAACATAGATTATGCACCTGCGAACTAAACTCACATTTCTGTCATTCCAATTTCTTCATTGAGAAAACTTTGAGATCAACTTGTCAACATGAATTATGATATCATCTATGCATGGCCTTACTGTGGCTTGTGGCTGAAGCATCCATGTCACAAACTGGTGAAGGGCTTCAGGGTATGGAGGATTTGGCCCTGTTGGCCACTTTATTTGTGCATTTACAATAGCCAACTGTAAGCTTCCACCAGATTCCCCAAGAGCATACTCAAATGGAGATACACCATACCTGTAGAGAACAGGCAAGAATAAGCGACAGTTCCATGTAACATCTGATTTGTGTTAGCTGGAAAATTGTTTGTCTTTTAACAGATAATTGGACTTAACCTACTAAAAGAAATTGATCTTGACAGCAAGAAAAACAAGATCAAATGTTGSTTGCAGAAGCTGTGCGCCAAAGTGCAACTATCATGAGCGAAGTATATATGCTTAGGAATTAGGATGAATAGTGGTTGGGGGTGCAAAAGCTGACCAGCTTAGCTTCTGCAATTATGAACTAAAATTGACCAAAAATAAGAAAGAGACGACCATATTATTTAGGAGAAGCAGCAAAATGTCACTGAGATTGACCTATTCTGCTGCTGAGAAGTCAAAACATATATCAAAATATAAAATGATAAAAAAAAAAGAATATTTCATAGCTGTAAACAAGGTTACTCCTTTAGAATGATAAGCTCATAATTCCCAAAATAAAAAATGTAAGGAGCCTTACATTATTGCATATAAAGTGCATCCCAGTGACCAGATATCAGTTCTTTCATCAATATCTGCATTGCTTGGGCAATCCCATAATTCAGGAGCTCTGTATGGGGCTGAACAGTGCTCAGAGGCCCATTCCTAATACCAACAAAAGCACAAAATTCAACCAGAATAAGTCAGAGAATCATGTTGTGAGTTACACGTTCAACTTAGGAGACAAATAAACAGGCAAGTGGAATTTCCAGGATGCCACTAGGATAACATTGGAAATTAAACTCATTAATAATGCTAGAATACTCAGCAGGGAAAAAATCACAAAAGAAAAAAGAAAAAAAAAAAGTACAATGATCCAAGGACCTGCAACTGAAGAGCCTCTGAACGAGAATGAATCTGCCTTTTTGCAGGACGAGCACTTCCAAAATCCATCAATACTGCAAGAGGTGGCTGTCCTTTTCGGTGTGTCAGAAGGACATTACCAGGTTTAACATCGTTGTGAGCATATGGAGGTTCAAAATTGTGCATATGCTTCAATCCTGCACAAAGCTGCAGACAAGTTCATTCATTAAGAGTTCCTTTGTGCAAAACTTCAACTTTAATGATATAAATGAATTCTACATCATGGGTGTCAGAAGAAGTTTAATTAACAAACTCTAGAAAATACTTATATGCAGACAAGTGCTTTATGCCCTACATGCTTTTCAAGCAAGTTAACAAGTAATAAATGCATCCCCAAATATTAAGCCCAATGTTCTTAAGATTAACAACATACACAGTTGAAAGGGAATCTKAGACAATGAGCGTAAGATATGGGTAATGGTATAATGACTGAAAAGATTCSATTAGAACTTCATCCACAGAACTCCTAAGCTTTCTGTGAGAAAAGAAAGATATGTGACATGCCAATCATTTTTATTCACCTGACGGAATATTTGAAGAACATCAGAGGTTGAAAAGGACTCCTTTTTAGCCTTCATAGCTTTCGCGTTGTCTAGTAATGTCCCATCCAAGTGGACTGGAAATAACAAATAAGCTTCATGCTTCCAGGATTGATCTTGTGTGGCCTAGAAAATGGAAAAGTTCTTTTCATGAATAACAAACAAATCGAAAGTAAAGAGAAGAAGAATCAAAATTCAAATGGGAATTAAGAAAATACAAGATGGGAGCAACATGAAGTAGTACACAATAAAATGCACCAATTTTCTGAAAAGCTAAATAAAAATCAAAGCAAAAAGGGTACATGGATAGACATGTCAAGAAGTATGAAGGGGTTTCTAAATTATGAACATGAAGGTTATTGTTGAAGCATCAAGTGTGCACAGTTATGCTTGTTCCGTCAGATCATTGTATAATATTTCCTTCACATATAGATGCCWCTTTGATTCTATCAAGTGTAACTCCACCAAGAGTTACAAGGCACCATATTTAGTGAGACCTGGAACTTAGATATGGATCCTGTTCTTTTCACTTCTATCTTAAATACGACATAAACAACATATTTATTTCCTGAAAAAGAAAAGATCCATTTGATTCCAGAACMATCGTTTAAGTACTGAGAGCATGGTTCTTTCAATAACAACATTAATTATACTTCTGCTTTATGTGTTTGAACAGAATGTTGGAAATGTGTGACAAAGCATCAGCCAATGTTGGAAATTGGGCTCTGTCATACTGGTTAAGGATATGACAAATAGGCAAACAATAGGCATAAGCCGTCTTTTGTGCATTCGATGAAACTGCATTCTTTCACTTATAAAATCACTAAAGGAAACTGGGACAACTTGCTGTGTATCAACCTGTGCAAGGCATGCTCAGGATACCTCAGCTAACTCACGTGATGATAGTAGATGATTCCCCCAGGAAACTAAAGAAACTCGAAAAGTAACTATAACAGAMAAAAATAAGATTAGYACAGAAAAGAATTACCTTGACTGCAATGATAGCATGATCAAGGAGAGGAAGAAGATTGGGATGGCTAAATAGGGATGAAACTCGTATCTCCTCTCTCACCAACTCCAGCTGTTCAGTATTCTGAATCAAAACTTTCTTCATTGCATACGTTCCATCATCTACAGGCAAAGAAATGCATAACAAAGTAAACATCTAATTTTTCTTTTGGGAGTGAGGTTTTCGGGGCTAGTCCTAATCAAATGCCAAATGGCTAAACCCCAGATCAGTAGCAGAGTAATATAGCTGCTAGATCAAATTGCGCACCAAATTTCARTAATCACCTGACAGATATGATTTTAAAATTCAGAACTCCCAAAGACATTCTGGAGAAAAAAATCACACCACACTACTTAGCCGCAACTGTACAAAATATTCCTAYGTATAACAAAATCTGAAATCCTAAAACTATGGAAGAGACTAAGCTATATTCAACTGTTTTTACTACTAAGAAGAATGTAAGAGAAAATTATTCTAAATAAATATTTTAACCAAAATGGTCTTATTTTGTTATGAATACATTCTCTACTAAAACAAAAACTAAAAGGTCCACATATAGAAATCCCAGCACCGACAGTGCCAGATAAAAAGATGATCATTTCTTTTTCTCAGTTTACATTCCCTATTATTCTAAATAAAATAAGGGACAACAAATAACGTGATATACCAATTGCTCCGCATATACKGAAACAAACAACAATCAAATCACAAATTCAAGATTCGAGTAAACACAATGCAAACTAAATCACCTTTCACATACGTCTTTAACCACTCCCATTGATTTCTCTTAATTTCTATTTGAAGTCATGGGTACAATTCTGAAGAGTAGAAGCGAATTCAAACAAACCAATCCAAGATGCCCCTTTCGTAAAACAGCAAAAATAGAATGTTGCATAACCAAATTCGCCGATCAAAATTAACCGAACACCAAGAACTCAAAAAYCAAAAAGAAAGAAAAACCCGGCAATAAAAGGTGATCCTAACTGCTCGATAATATGAGCAAATAGTCAGAGAGAAATCCAATAAAATTACCCGAAATATGGGTAGAGTCCTTGAAYCTTTTGGCAAGGCCAGCATTGATGTGGTCAGAAGAAGGGACCTCCTTGACAAGATAGACAAAAGCAAAGCCACCTTCACCTAGCTGCCTGACGATCCTGAACCGGTTCTCATTGATCCAAACGTCTCCTCCACCATTAACCGCATCGTACAGAGCATTCAGTCCCGAAAAAGAGCATCCCATCTTTTTTCTCTGTGGTCTGCTCCTCTTCCCTCCTTCTTTCTCTCTCTGCTGAGAAAATAGCAGAAGGTCTTCAGATCTCTCTAATTAATACTCTCCGTCTCTCCCTCTCTCTTCGTCTTTCTCTTTCTCTCTCCTATCGAGCTATTCGAAGTGTCTGAATATAGGTAATCCCGTTTCCTTTGATTTAAAGATTTTTTATTAATTAATTTTGAGAATACTGCGCGCCGCCACCGCCCAAACTTTTGTCATGAACGACGATTTATCAACATAAAACAATAAATAATTTTACTAAATAT
Source organism: Rhazya stricta (assembly GCA_001752375.1). Classification (NCBI taxonomy): domain Eukaryota; kingdom Viridiplantae; phylum Streptophyta; class Magnoliopsida; order Gentianales; family Apocynaceae; genus Rhazya; species Rhazya stricta. The sequence continues at coordinate 3,542,227 of MEJB01000012.1, read as the reverse complement.
TAATTTCTTTTCCCTCTTTTATATTCACTCCACTTCAGGTGCTTTAAACCTAATGCAGTCCCCCCCCCCTGCTTTACTTTTCTTTCCTCTCACTTTGATTTCTATTCTCATCAAGCATACTCTCCCATCATATTTTAAAACTAGCAATGATATACTTTTTCCTTTTTTTTTTTTCCTTCTTCTTCCTTGCCTTTTTAGTTCCAACCCTATTTCCATTCTTCATCATCTTAACCTATATCTTCTGAACTTTTTTGCCGCATCATCTTAACTTGCAAAGAGTTCAAATTTCTTATCCTCATTCATCATAATGTAAAATCGAATTTTCTAAGATTTATGGATAAAATCGTGATACATACYTTTGCTACGGTAAMAAATATAATTTGTTTTTAGCAAAACAAAAATGTATACAAAACAAAACTTTAATTTTTGGCATTGTATTGGTGTTTTTGCATCATCTCAACTTGCAAAGAGTTCAAATTTCTTAACCTCATTCATCATAATGCAAAATCGAATTTTCTAAGGTTTATGGATAAAATCATGACACATACCTTGCTACGGTAACAAATATAATTTATTTTTKGCAAAATAAGAATGCATACAAAATAAAATTTTAATTTTTGGCATTATATTGGTGAGTGTGTTTATCACAGCAGGCCACTGTAATAGACATAGTCTGCTATGATGAACGCACTCAACAATATATGTGCACCATAACAAGTACCGTAATAGACATGTCTACCACAATGGTCTTTTGTAATGAACACACACCAATATATGTGCATTACAACGGGCAATCGTGATAGATATGTCTACCACGGTGGACTGTTGTAATGCACATATATTGGTGTGTTCAGTTGAAAGTAAWATAGGAGTTGATAGGAGGATAAAARGGGTTAAAATGAAATAGATKCAGTTGAGAGACAACTAATTGATCAGTTGAATAAGTTAAAGGTCAGCCTAGATAAGTTATTTAATCAGTTGGTCTAATGAGGTGATAAACTAAGACAAGAAAGAGAAGAACATCCCCACCTAGTGTTGGAGAACAAAAGGCATGGAACGTGGATTATTTTTTTTCAATAATAACTAAGTTTGTAATTTTTTAAGTTTAATTAAACATATCTTCTACCTATTTTTGTAGCTGAGGTCCAAGAAAATAATATTGTGATTGATAATCACAATGTCTTAAGCTTGGTTGTGATTTCCCTACTGAATATTGGTTTTTTTTTTCTTTTTATGTTTATTTTTTAAAGCATCACAATGGTAGAAATTTTTCCTCTAGGGTACAGGATTGTGCAAGAAGAGGGATGCCCCTCCGCTATAGTCCTCGTTCACTAATCCTTCCAAGAGAAGAAAGTACGAGAGGGTGAAGCAATTTGATACATTTYGGACAATTGATCCTACAACAATGGAAGATCTCAAGTTATAACTTCAGAATGAAACTATAKGGTAAATTTTCCTTCCTGAAATTCATCCTCTTTAAGTTTTGATATGTCTTAATTTATTATGGATGAGTATTTTAGTCATTCAATAATACATTTTAGATTTTTTTTACTAGATGAGACCTTTTAATAAAGATCATTTAGAGTGGATCTTTTTTTTTTTTTTTTTCCAAATACATTGATTGATTACGCTCTTTAGCTAAGAATTCCATTAATTTTTAATTATTTTATTTTATTTAATTATACAACTTTTGTTGGATAATTATTGTGGGTTTTTTTTTTTAAACTTTCGTTAGACAATTACAAGTGATGAAAAAGTGTTAAAATATTTATTTCCATCTATATTTCTCTTTAATTTATTTTCTATCAATAACTGAACAATCGAGTAATCATCGTTGAACGTGATAATTTAAAATGAGAATTAACTATAAAAGATAAAAAATAAAATAAAACTGATTCTCGTAATTTGTTGTTATTAAAAAAATTATTTTATCAATAATTCAGCCATCGAAGGATCAATTTATTGGAAGAGCAAAAACACAAGATCCCTAATCTCGGGTGTGCAAAGTCCAATCCCTGTGGAAATAAAATAAATTATGATGGTTGGTTGCTCAATTGCTAATGAATCACAGCATTAATTGAACCACAAGCTTGACAGCCCACATGAAAATTAAGTGAAGTGACTCAATAGTCCAATGCATGAAGGATGCGAAGTACTAGAAGGAAGGCCAAGATTGTAAAAGCAAGTGGAGCTCTTCTTCCCCCCCCCTTTCGTACGTAAAAAGTTAATATTGGAAAATATAAATGATTTAAGAATAAAGTTTAATGATAAAGGCATCGACTGTAGAATCTCTTTTTGCAAAATTATTTTCCTTTTCTTTTATGTGCAAATTTTTTCTTGTTTGTTTCTTATAATTTTCTTGTAGATCTGTCAAATAAATTGAAACAAAATGATCAAATTGTGATTTTTTTTTTAATAAATATGGAACCCCAGCTATTTATGAAATGGAAGACTTGATTAAAATTATTTATATATTTTTAGGGACTGATTGAAAACATAAATTAAGAGTTAGTATTTTTTTTTTTTTGTTTTTATCAAAATCAGAACTGTAAAGTACTTGATGACAATCCTTGGTTGGAGCTTTTCCATGGTTCCACTTCCAAGAAGTTGTTTGCAAGTTTTGAAAAATAAAATATTTAATTGATATTTTATTAGTAAATTTAAGAAATTGAGTTCATCTTTTCCTATTACTAGTCCAAAGAAAAATAAAAACTTATTCAAATATATGCGTCATTTTATATGTACTGCAACCTAGGTGAGTATCGAATTAATATGTACTGCAACCTAGGTGAGTATCGAATTAAATCTTTCTCCTGCAATTTCCCGATCCTAGTTTAAGTAGAAACCACTACTACCATTCTAATAGTTGACACTTGAAGCACGTGGAGGGTTGGAGTCTTTTATTACAGCCCCAAGACTGATCTAATGATAAAATTCAGGCCGTCAATCTCGATTAAAGAGATGGTTGCCTCGTAAATGAAGTCTGCTAACAAAGTCATGAACTTGCACTTAATAAAATCTACACTACCACCATTACCATTATCACTGCGCATAAGATAGTTCTTGCAAGAAAATTCAGGTCTCAGTCAGTGAGAGCAAAAGTCCCAAGAAATTGCAAATGAAAGAGAGCTTTCATGCTCCTGAATTCTTTGTTTCTTATGATGTTCTGTACCCATACCTGAATATTAGTAAAGATAAAAGATGATGCTAAATATTCAGGTATGGAACAAGGGGAGAAAGAGCAGTGGACTAGAATAGCTTTGCATAAGGAGATCGTGTTGAGTATCAGTCTTCCCGTCCTGCCTTAAGTGATAGGAGTAACCAGAAAGGCTTCCTGATGATATATTAGAATCATTATTTAGTGATGTTTAATGTTAAAAGTGGAAGTAAACAAGATTTTAGTATTTAGATTGTTGGCTACCGTCAATCGTCAAGAAGAAGCRGGCTGTTGCTGTGTAATGCAGTGTATATTTCCACCTCCCAAAACGATTTCCCTTGCACCTTCAATTCGTACAATCTGATGAAACAAACACCATAGGGAATTAAGTGATGATGATTGCAACAACTATGTGAGAGTCGGGTGCACACATATAGATTGATGTGAAGTTATTGAGACAGAATCAGAACAAAATCATGGTACAGATATAGTTTCTACAATAGCAGAAATTAGATGGATGCCAACTCTCACTAACCTCACGATCAGGAAAAGCCATAGACAAGACGCGAACTGCTTCATCATCCCATTTCTTATCCCCGAATTGTGGGGTGATAATTGCTCCATTGGCAATGTAGAAGTTGACATATGAAGCAGCAAGCCTTGTTCCAGCAGCTCTAGGCTTAGCTTCACCAACCTGTTCCTCAAATGGTACGGCGAAACAGAAACATTATGATAAAGCAGTAAACGAAAGTGAAAGTGAAAGTGAGGCATCAGCTCAATTTCACAAGGCAATTTGGTTTCAGATTGCTCAATTGAGTAAAAGTATTCAGATACGACCATAGGATTAGTTGTATTCCTACACTCAACCCAAACCCAAAAAGAAGGAAGAACAATAGCACGGAAACTTACTTGAACCAATCCTGTTGCCTCCTCATCTGTCATATAAAGTGGTCCTGGCACATGGAGTTTTATCACTTCTAATTTTCTACCTTTAGCATCAGCAGTATTGGTGAGAATAGAAAGTGCTTCAACAGCCCGCTCATAATGAGGGTCTGATTCATCATCTGTCCAAGATAGCAAAACCACGCCAGGCTTCACAAAACAGCACATGTTGTCTACATGACCATTAGTGTCATCATCCCCTGCAAGACATTGAAACCTTTATCATTAACATGTAATGTTCCTTCAAATGAAGAAAGGAATAAAGATTGACCATTTTAGTTAAGAAAGAAGAACAGCAAGAAGCTGAAACATGTAATAACACCAACACTCGTGCTATGAAAAAGTAAAGTGCATCTGATGGTGCAATAAATAGACCTAAAACACTAAAATATGATCATTTTTGACATAAAAGGGGAAAAATCAGCAAATAACCAAAAAGAACCCAAGATGCCTGCTTCATCAAAAGATCCAAGACTTTTTCAATAACTTGATGACAAGTTCATAACTCCACTTTCTGAAAGATGAAAATGGTCACACACATTAAGATGTCTCGGTCGCTATTAAAACCCTATCAACTTGAAGTTTTAATTCTAGATGGCCAGCTGGAATGAAAATTTTATGTTATCACTTCAAGAAGAAGGTGTCAGCATCTTCCCAACTAAAAGAAAACCTTTATGGGCATTATATAAGCGCACCAAAATATTTTGAATGTGCTAAAGGTACGAAACCAAGCAAAAAAGCCAGGTTTCAATCATAAAGAATTGTGATAAGCTCTGAAGCTTCGTTTGTCCTSTATCAATATGTACGAACACCATTGATAAGCTAGGTAGCAATATAAATACAAATAGTATATGAATAGCCAAGGATAAAATTTGACTACACAGTTAAGAGTACAGACAGAGCTGCAATAAAAAGAGAATGGAAGTACCAAATAACCCACGTGGCAGCCAGATAACCTTCTCAACCCCAAGATATGCTTTAAGTTCATTCTCTATTTGTGCTTTAGTCAGATGCGGGTTCCTGTTTTTATTCAGGAGGCACTCTTCAGTCGTAATGCAAGTTCCTGAAAATTGTCAACTTCAAATGATAAGAATGTTAATTTCAGAATTTTAACAGTAGAACTTGCAAATAGAAACCGAGTTCATGTCTCTGTTAGTGTCGACCCAGGAAAGAACACATCGAGTTTGTGTTCAAATCAGTGTCATGAAGAAACCACCCTACAAAGAACTCCTCATTTATTGAGCTCAGGTCATAAACGAATGCGAAAAGAACCAAATAAYGGATCCTCATTTATACAGCAAGCTACCATTACCAAGTATAAGCATTAAATTAGTTTCATGTTCCCAACTTTATAGCATCAGCTTGTCATTTGATATACAATTCTTATATTTCCAGTTTTGAATACTAAGACCCACTCACTCATCTGAGCTATGAATTCTGTCGCCATCAAAATTGTTTTTTTCTCAGATTACATTGAAGTGCAACAAAATGTTCGRCTTTTAAAGTRAACATGATAAAGAAGTAATMAACTTTAGATTACTGCATATTAACAAATTCTATTCTGACGCMAATAATTTATTTATTTATTCATTGACCAATCATCCGAAACCAATATCAGATACCACAAAGTTTTGCCTGAACAGTGAGCTAAAAGCAAAGCACACAAGCAAGCATCCAGGACTGTGGAACCATGAATTCTTTTGCATTACCAGTTGACTAGAAGTAATTTTCATCTATTCTGGATGCTGGCAGATTAAATATTCTAAAGAATTGGACTGGTAGAGTGGCAAAGAGCAGATCCTTGTCAGTTAAATCCAAAACCAATTGCAAAGCTGATCACAGCTATGGACGAGAATGATGTTTCTTATACATGCTGCTGGACATATTACTTTCTTTCTACATGCAAAATAGAGCATTTAGGAATGAATTTTCTGTAAAATTAGTTGAAGAGGCATATCTTACCCTCTCCATCTACATGAATGCTTCCTCCTTCAAGAATCATAGAATGGGGAAACCTAGGAAGCCTTTCAATTGCCAGAATCTTACGGAAAGAAGTAAGAAGAAAATGAGCACTGCAGAACGGAAATGCAATGCAAATAGAAAACCAATAATCTTAGAACTTTACAGACCTTCCTTGCAATGAGAAGATCGAGGCTCCAATCGACATAACAACCATCTTCAACACCTAAACCAGAAAACAACAACATGACAATAATTTTGTCCAGAGGAGTTGGTAAAAGATCCATATGAATTTCTTAATTCGGTACAGACAAAGATTGTAAAGATTTTATTTATAAAGCTGAGACATGAAACTGAAACACAGGCATAAACAATAAATCAAATAGCATGAAAACTACATTAAAAAATGATCATAATGAGGAAGAAATTTGCTTTTGGTCTCAAATTGTCCAGTTCGCATAGACTGGTACAATAAAAAAGCCCATTAAACTTTATTACCAGAATGTTAATTTAAATAGCATAGTGCCCCTTATTTCTTCTTTCTTTGATAAGTAGAAACAGTGATTCCACACCATGAAAGTACAAAAACTAAAAGGAATTGAAAAATAAAAATGCCGAACACCATCTCTTTATACATTTTTATTTCCTATAATATTAATCTATGCGCATATGATTAAAATGACTTATATTATAAAACGAAAAAAAGTATATTTAATACTAATATAGGTATATGGGATGTAACCAACTCTTGAAAATAAGAGGAAAATCGATATTTTTAAAAAAGAAAAGAGACAATACAATAAAAGAGAGAGAGAGACATGTTATTGTCTCATGAGGGSGGTGTTTTCTTCAATTAAGCTCTGAATTTTTGAAAGGTCGCGTGTGTGAACCACATGCTCAAAATTTTATATTTTTTCTCATCTCATTTATCTTAAATTTATAAAAATAGGATTCCCAAATTTAGAACCTTATTTTATAGGTGTAGAATTAAATACATCTTCAAAGCAGTAAAGGAAAATGGTAAAAGAAGTAAACTATAACCTCCTCAGTAAAAGAATAGAGCCATTAAGATCCCATATCTGTTTAGCGCTAGAAAATCATTACATAATCCTAGACAAAATCTGGATTCTGGTCCCTGCAAAGCAACCCTCCTGTTCACTAAAAAWATTCCTGTTTCCCTGACATAAATTAGATTAACCAGTGATATATTGTTAAAATACTTTACTGACAATCTTTAGTATATGCAAAATAGTAAAATGATGCACTAGGCATAAAAAAATTTCAATTATGGGTAGTAATCTGGGAAACAAATCAATGAGGTTAGTTATCAGCAAACGAGCAAAATTGATTCCATGGCCCAAATAAAACTCAGTTATAGTAGCCCGCATTATTGTCCATAATGATAGCCATGGCATGTTTGAAAACTGAAAGAATTTTTACGAGGGTAAGATATGGAAGACAAATCCAGAGCTCCAAGAAATCCTGGATCTGTTTTTTTTATTGTTCCCAATCCATGGAATAGATACATATATAGGGCAGACATACACTAATGGAATTCACAATAAAAAATGAATTTAACAAGATTCCCCTAAGAGAATTAGAAAGGCTTTTCTAGATTAAACAATTTCTCTTCCTGGAGACAGTTTTGTATAACCTCAATTACTAACTAAAAGGTAGACTTAACATTTAGGTTTTGTCTTTTCGCACCTAGGCGCACAGCATGCAATTGGTAATGATTCTACTACAGAGCCACAAATTCACAAGCTGATCCTAATAAATCGTTGTTGTTCATTTGATTCCGGAGGAAATACTTTGTTAGGATTGAGGAATTGCTGAGAGAATAATGGAATCTTCATGGTCATAATATACAGAAGCTGAGAATCTAAMCCAGATGATGCATCCGATTATCGATTGTTGGAAGCTGTTATTACGTAACTTTACTTCATACAAGCACAACCTACATTCTAATAGGCAAAAAAATATGCATATTCTACAACCTTACCTCCCCAGCTGTTGAAGTTCCAGTCAATTCCTGCAACCTTCTGTGGGTTTTCTGAACTTGATTCACTCTTTCTCAGAACAAACTACAAAAATGCAAGTCAACATTTCAATAGTTAAAACAGCAGTGCTTCAGAAATCATCCCTGAAACAGTAAGCAAAAGTAAAATTTTGAAAGGAACAAGGATGAGCTCACAGTTGGACCAGTGTCACGGAACCAAGAATCATTCATACTTGTCTCGATAACCCTTACATTTTCTGGTAACTGATTACGTGCATTCTCCCACTGTCCAGATAAAAGAGTTTATTTTAGGTATAAGGTAAATTTCTCGTAAATGTATAGTGTATCAATCTCCCAGTTTTGATCCCTTYCAGTATTTACACCAACCTGAGAATGACTAGCACAGACAGTAACAGGTTCAAATCTTGAGATTGCAGATGCCACTTTGGCAAATACATGCTGACTATGCACTGCATTGTCTCGCCAATTATCTGGACGCTCCTACAATTTGATGATTTGGCTTAAGAATCATTAAAGGGAACTAATCAAAAGCCTTCAATTCCAAATCACAGTATAGAAGCGTATATTGCATGATAATTTGTACCACATACAGTTCTGATAGATAGATCACAAAAACTGCAAAAGTATAGGACAGGCAAAGCATCAGAGGTAGTTACTTGAGCTTCCAATCTGTTACTTTCATGTAAAATTTGATATATGATAAAAAATCCATGAGTTTCATAAATAATGGATGAATATGGAAATTTTGAGAAGTCAAGTCTTCTACTGCCTACTGGATTCTTAATCCAATAACTTCAAATGCACCAACTGTTTGAGTTAAAGTTCTACAGAATCTTTTTTTTTTTTTTGTCACCAAATTAAAGTTAATATCCATTCCATTAACCTAGAATTCAGACTTGGAATCTCTAGAGAGCTGCTAACGATTATATCATCATCCAAGTACATCGGATAATATATCAACCATCAGCAAAAGCTCTCACCGGAATAAGCTATACGAAGACATGCAGCAGCAAAAGAGCAAGAATACAGAAAATTGCCAAGGCCATGCTCGGATGCTTCCACTAGAGTCGAAAACATTTCAAGTAAAACAAACTAAAGGAATGCCCAACAGTAACTAGGGAACCCAATTCAATAACATAAGCAAAATGGATAAAATTCACAAGCTTAACAAGCACAGGAGAAACTAAGACCATATATGTGTGTGAATGTGTGTTTGTGTGCTTACAGGCCAACCCATCCAGCACCCGGAGTGGGTTGCCCACTCCGCGGGCATGTATAAGCCATGATCAGATGGCGTTCCCTTTAGATCCATTTGCCTTTCCTTCTTCCTCTAGGTTAAGCTTCCTCTCCGTAAAACAGCACAAGAGAGCTATCACACAGCAGCCACAAAGTATGCATAGAATATAGTTTTGAGAATGAGCAAGAATGATGTTCCCGAATGTCCGCTTTGACAGGGCAAAGCTTTTTGCGCTGGTCTCGACAGGTTGGGGAAAGAAAAGAAATGTTTTTTCTCTTTTCTTTTTCCTGCTTTTTGGAGATGCCAAAAAACGGAAGATGATATTTTTTTAAAAATAATTTTCAAATTTATGCTAATTTTTTAAAAATTCATTTATTATCAAACTAAATTCATTAAATTAGTTTATCGAGATAAATTAATTATATTACTTTCTTTTACTTAAATACTTTTATAATTTTATATAGATTAGAATTATTCAATTTTATTTAATTAAAAATATCTTTTCTCCACCTTAATAACTACTTATATATGCATATATTGAGTAATTCCTTAAACACTTCAATGTCTCCCTTTTAGTCTATAAATCAGTTTACTACAAGGATTAGATTACGATTGATTCGGAACAGTAAAGAAAGGTCATACAGTCATAATAGAATGTTTTGGGTAACTGCTGACATGTAGCTGCGGCTCTAGGAGAGGTTTATCCCTCSCTTTTCATCCCGCTCGCCATGTACTGAAATTGACCTCCATATCCAAATCCAAACCGAAGAAAAACAAAACCTCAAAACCAAGTCGGAGGATTATAGATTGTAAACTGCGATTGCTAACTTCACTTCTTCGCCTTCTGGATTTGTTTTGGTTTGGTGGCCYTTTTCGCTTTTTGCAATATCTCCATCTGTCCACCATCATCAACACTCGTTAACGTTCGCGGTGAGGATTCAAGAATAAGTGAAAAGAGGGGAAAAAAACAAGAAAGACGGAATTCTCATTGAAGAATACTCAGAAAAAARGGTACCTTYCAGTTGTAACGCTTGCGATCGCAAGTGCCAACACGTCAGCCCCTTCTCTGTTATGACACCCAAGTGTACTCTCTAGAACCCCACCGCAAGAATCACTCGTCACTTTACTCTCTTTCTCTCTGGATTCTGAGAAACAATTTTCATCTTATTTTTTCCTCAAAGATAACAACTTTTCGCTGCACCACCGGCAAAAGGTACTGTTAGAGTTGATCATGCATGTTATGTGGAGCTGATGATATGATGATTCTTCTTTTTTCCTTTATTTTTTTGCCAATTTGTTGGTTGAAGGGATGTTGTCAATAAGTTGGCGGAGAATCCGTGAGTTAACTTTGTTGTTTTTCCCCCTTGAAAAATCTCGCAAATTCATGTTCATAATGCAGCGTTTACAAGTTTTGATTTCTAGAGTTTTCGTATATATAAATTGGGTTGCTTCATTTGTATTAGTTGGTATTTGTGGGGTTTCTTCAATGGAGTTAGTGAATTGCTGCTTTTCTGATTTCTGGAGCGTATGTATTTGGCTTGGCTTGTACATCGGCTTTCAATTTTTCTCTTTGACTCTTATTGAATTTGGAATCCAGAATAATTTTAGGTGACTTCTGAACTTTGCTATAATAATTACTCCACATGCATGCAGTATTAATCAGCGGCTGAGCTCATCCTACAGAGTTTGAAGCTGGATTCTCTGATAGATTTCATTTTCTTTTGTTTAGTAGTCAAATTAAATATTGAGTACTACAATGTTTTGTCTTGTCTTCAATTTTCCTTCCACATAATATTTGTTTTTCTGTTTCAACTAGGATATTCTGGTAATCATACTCCTGTCAAAAATTTTACAAAATTGAAGGTGATCTCTCTATTTTGATCTTGAAATTTAGAAAGAAATATTGTGGAAATATTGAGGTTCTTGTTTGATTTCTCTGATGTATTTCAGCTTAGCTTACTAAATCAAGAAGCCCACTTTGTATTATTCATGAAATCTCATAATTGGATCCATTGTTATTTCACTCATTCTATTTTCAGAAAAATATATTAATTTTACTAAAAGAATATAATGGTACATTTTTATAATTTTTTTTATCTTGTTAATTGAGTATTAGTTTGAACCTTTGTTTTTGTATCATGCGATATTTTGGAAATTGCTGGAGTCATAGTTTAAAAATCTCAGTAGCTAGAACTGATCTCGTACCCATTATATACCACTTGTTTGCTTGAAAATATCTATAATAATTGATTTCTCTTCCATGTCAATCATGCATGACCTGTATCAATATCAAAGTTCTGACAAATACATATAATTTTTTTTGTTTGTTTTGGAGTTTTTAATTCTATGAATATATGAATTATGAGATAAAAGAAGAAAATTTTATTAGAAGAATTACAAGAAAGAGGATGACGAATTCTCAGCTCAAGTGCCAAGGACTTGCTTKGTTACATGGAATAGATGATCTCTAATAGCCAATAACAAACAAAGCTATAGGTTTCATCAGAAGATTGTGTTGGTTTGTTGTAGTTCTCTATTAGTGTCTTGAATGATACATGATGGTTCGCACATGATAAAAGAACATGTATGTAGAATCAGATTGGACTCTACACAATAGCACTTGAATGAGGACTAAGCAACTGCCTTTTTCTTTCTGTTTCCTTTTGGGCATTTTGATGTTTTCAGCAGTTTCGCCACGTAGGTCTTTATGGACTGACATGTACTTATCATGAGTATATTTGGTTTTGCATTGAGATGATGATGAAACTTAACATGGCAATGTGCTAGAAAATCTTCCCCAATAGAATAGACCAGCGCGTGTGCTTCCACTCTGCTGTAATTTGTTCGAATTTGATGCTCACATGTTCGGAAATTAATCTTTCTAGAAATTCGAGGCGATCTTTTAATGGCTCAAGAAATTTGTCCAAGTGCGGATTCACCGAGAAGAAGGCAAGGGCTGCTAAGAGACCAGGTTCAGTTGGTGAAAAGGAAGGACTCTGATCGCTATGAGATTGTCCCTATCCAAGATCCTCTGTCATTTGAGAAAGGCTTCTTTATAGTAATTCGTGCATGCCAATTGTTATCTCAGAAGAATGATGGAATCATATTAGTTGGAGTAGCAGGCCCCTCTGGGGCTGGAAAAACTGTATTCACGGAGAAGATTTTGAATTTTATGCCAAGCATTGCTGTCATCACCATGGACAACTACAACGATTCCAGCCGTATTATTGATGGGAACTTCGATGGTAAGTGTTGCCTCTTAACTTTAGAAAATATTATTTTGCACTTTTTGTGTTGCATTACAGTTCCTCTTCAGTAATTACCAGTATATGAATGCTTCATTTCATCATCAGGAGCTGTGTGAAGAACATGGCTTCAATACAATCCTGCTTTTCACTTTATCATGACAAGATACAGCTAATCACCTTACTATGATCTAATTGCAATCAATGCTTTTATAACTGAACTCTACGGCTTCTGTGGATGTTACAAAGCATTTATTTGTTTAAGATGTTAATCTTCTCTTGGTGGTCCCTGACCTATGTACAGTCATGTGGCTTTGAGATTGTGGTGGTAAATTTACTGTCAGTGGGAAAAGATATTGAATGTGCTAACTCTAAATCCTGCCACCTGTCTTTTGTGAGAAATTACATGTTGAGAGAAATGAAAGTCACACTATAAATCTGGGTTATTACTCTTAAGAGCGAATTATGAATTGGTGGACATTCAAAGTGTTTCTGCACCCATTCTTATGTTCATCTAAAAACCAGCATTGTTCTCACAGCATTCAGTTGAAAATTAATACAGCAAGTTATGGGTGAGTTCTTTCTGAAAAGGAGTGAAGGAGGCTTTAACTCTCAACAATTGATATGGACCCAGTTGCATGGATATCTAATTACAGGCTTTACGTTATCCAAAGAAACCATGATTGTTTTTTGGGCCGGCATCCATCAGATTTCTGTTTTAAGCAGCARTTATTCATTTGCTTTCTACTTTGCTATTAAATGGGAAATTATGTAAATTTAACCGTCACATGCTTACTATTGCTGTTCCTTGATGGTCGCAAACACTACACTACGACAGCTTGAAAAAGGCAAATATAATGGAAACTAATCTCTTTCTACTTGTTATTGGATTTGTTGCGGAATACTTAGCTATCTGAGAAGCATTTACTTTTACATCGAAGAATAGCTTTTGACCAAAGTTATCGCATCACTTCAACTGTTATATCTTAATGCATCCAAAAATTTGTCTATGGAAGTTAGGTTTTCGAACAAGCCAAGCTTTTGATAATCAACACCATTTGTTACTGAGACTAGAAGTTATAATTCTTAGACAATAAGCTGAAAGTTGGTTTTATTGAAGTTAGGTCTAATTCTGTATCTTTAGCAAATCAATAGATCGTTGTCATAGCTACATGTAGGAGCCTTGAGTTAACTTATGTAAAAGAACTCAAAAGGTCTCTGCTGAAAAGGGGAAAAAGATCATGAAAATGAGCATTAGCTCATTATATTGTGCTGAATGAGTAAATAATGTTTATTAAAACCAGCAAAAGAAGCAAACTGAATGTCAGATGTCTCAGATAATTTCTGTGAAACAATAGCATGTGASTTGGCAGAAAAGAAGCAGAATTATAAACCTAGTAAGTATGAGATGAAGCAATTTGTTGAGTTGGGTTTATCTGCATTGTCCTTTCTTATTACTCTGCAATGGTCTTTGTCAAATGTGGCATTTATTGTTGAAAATATTCRAACAATGGCCTAAAAAGAGAAGAAATTCTAGGATAAGTTGCTTTGATAGTATTTTATCTAAGATGGTAGGTTTTCATGATTTAAGAGATGGGCAGCATACCCACCTAGATCCTGAGAATGGTTCGATGCAGTATATGATGAAATCCTGGTGGTTGTATAATAAAAAATAGTTAAAGATTGCAAAGTTAAACRCATAGCCAAGAAGTCTTAAATTCTGTATGTACTATCCTTCAAACATTCAGAATCAGCACTGCATGTCTGAATTGCATCTTTTATCTTCATAGTAACAAAGACGGTGGAAAATCCATTTTCTGGATGATTCACGTCTATGTTAATAAGCTTCCATGAAAAGAGAAATGCAACATTTGCCGTTCCTTTGATGGAAAAGCTCAAAGAGTGCAAAATTTTAGGTGTGGATCAAGGATCATAAAATCATGCACTTTGGACAAATAATTTATTGTATCCAAATATGTTGAGATTTGCAAGAGGAGTGTATATGAAAGTTAATGCCTAGTTGGATGACAAAATCAATAAATTTATCACCGAAAAGTTTAGGTTATATGGAGGGCAGTAATTGACCTTTCTATTACCTTTTCTGACTCTATTTTCTTATTGAGAAAGCATCCAATCTTGAAATATAGGCTAATTTTTCTGAGTGGCTGTGTAGTTTAAAGAAATTTTTTTTTTCCCCAACTGGGTTAAATAGGATATACTTGAAATTTTAGCTAGGCCGAAAGAAAGTTAAAAACTAGTTGTCTATATTGAATGTCTGAATATCATGGTTTAATATTATTAAGCATATGGAAATTAGACAGAAATCATATAAGGACTAAGGTCAACACACTGGTATCCTACTGATTGGCTTTATTAGAACATAGTATTTGATCTTCAAATTGTTACAAGGTTACTGATGAAAGATGGCATTTTATAGTGAAATTAGTAAGTGCCCTTGCAATGAAGTGCAGAGGATAATGATTACYGAAGTAAAGATGATTGTACTAAATGTGCTCTAAGCACGTGGAACTGATTGATAAAAAGACGTCATCTCTATCTTTATAAATATAAGGTTTTTTGATCTTCTGAAGATTTACAAATGGAAAGAATGTTACTCCACACTTCATTATTCTTCAGATGCATAAGGGCTGCATTTCAGAATTCCCCATGGTTCATCCTCCTTCATGGTCTTCAAGCTGGCAAAGACCTGCTATCCTAAATCTAGTAGGTGTAGGCAACAAAAACCTTTGTTGGAAGGAAATGTGAGGATCCATTTTATCAGGTGGAGTGTTTGTCACATGTAAATTTGGACCTCAATCAGTGCATGCATGCAGGCTCAAGTGAGATGTAGCACATGTATAACTAACAGGTGCTGAGAGTTGATTATTGCAGTCTTAGGTTTAGTTACTGTTAGATGTTGAGATGTTGACTCGTGGAGGATGTGACCAGCTCAGTCTCAAGTAATATGACCTGGAAAGTGACGTGATTATATTTGCTCCTTTATTGGGCAGTTTTATGCAAATTGGACCCTCGTGATTCTTCTAATCATGTCGATTGCTTCTTCCTTGCCAAAGTTTGACTATTCAGAGTACTTCGAATTCCGCTGTGTGGTTTCAAAAGCTTGTATTGTTCCTATTGTTGGCAACAATAATTCCCGCTTTTCGTCTTTGCAGACTAGTTTGTTGTTTTACGCTTTTCTGGGTTTTCTCTTGGACTTTTGTGTCCATAGTTTTCTTATGAAGGGAATTCTATAACTGTAGTTATTCATGTTGATGCAGATCCACGGTTGACAGACTATGACACATTGCTTGAGAATATTCAGGGCTTAAAAGCAGGGAGTGCTGTTCGAGTTCCCATATATGATTTTAAGTCGAGCTCTCGCATAGGTTACAAGTAATGGACATCTTCACCTCCTAGGGCTTTTTTCCCTTTTCTTCTTTTAATTTTATCTAATGACTTTATTTGATAATAAAGTATTTCCTTGTAACTAGAAAGGGGGATACTCCATATACAAAATGGATAACCATCAAGGATCACCTCTTCTATATACCTCTCAAATATCTTACTATAAGTCCTCTTCCTGACATGTAATCCTTTCTTTAAAAGTTTGGCTTTAAGGTGGCTTTCCTATGGTGTCTTTTGTCTTTTACTTTGTTCAATTGGTGTCTATGCATGGAAAACTGGCAGAGGAGTTATACAAAATTGCCGGCATCTCTATACTAGTTCTTTTTGTGCCTTAACTAGAACAATTGTAATGCCTTTCCAAATCCTCTTCTTATTCATGGCTTTGAACTTCTGATCATCAAACAAAGCCAACTAAGATTTTTATATTCAATTGTTTTCCTCRTTTGATATATGAAAACACATTTGACATGTCCAATTAGAGAATTCATGTTGCTAGGATATCGCTAAAAATTAAGGGTTCCTTGATAATTATCCAAGGATAGAGAAYAACAACATGCGGAGACAGAGAAGAAAATGATATACAACTACTATAGGAGAACAAGCGCAAGGAAACGTTAATAGATGTGTGCTAAATAATCTGCTAAAAATTATTGTTTTTAATCATGTTTCTTGTTGCTTTGTCTTTCCTTTTCAATTTCTTTTCATGCTTTCCATTTTTGAACTTTTTTTATTGCTTTCTTGTTCGTCCATCTACCAGAACAGTAGAAGCACCAAGCTCCCGCATTGTTATTATTGAAGGAATATATGCCTTGAGCGAAAAGTTACGGCCTTTTCTGGATCTCCGTGTTTCTGTTACTGGTGGAGTGCATTTTGATCTTGTAAAGCGTGTACTGAGGGATATTCAACGTGCTGGACAGGAGCCTGAAGAGATAATCCATCAAATCTCAGAAACGGTTAAATTCCAGTTCTGCTMTCTTTTGTTTGCAATAATTTTGTGCAATGTTCTTATTGCTTTCTATTGAAACAGGTATACCCCATGTACAAGGCATTTATTGAGCCAGATCTAAAGACAGCACATATAAAAATCACTAACAAATTTAATCCATTCTCGGGATTCCAGAATCCTACATATGTTTTAAAGGTTAATCTCAACTTCTATGTACACTATGAAGTATGAGGATTTCAAATGAGTGACTGTTAGTAGTTCATCATTTTACTCTATTCACTGTGTGTTTTCCTTTTCTGTAGTCGACAAGGTCTGTCACCGTGGAGCAGATCAAGGTTGTTCTTTCCAAGGAGCATAGAGAGACTACTGAGGAAACTTATGATATATATCTTCTACCACCTGGAGAAGATCCTGAAGCATGTCAATCCTATTTGAGGATGAGGAACAGGGATGGCAAATATAGTCTCATGTTTGAGGTTTGATTGTTGCTCAAGTGTAACTTACTTTGGTAGTTGAAGTATTGTGGAATCATGAAGTTGTTGATTTCACTCCTAAATTGATGAGCAATTCATTTGCATACCTAATAAATAGGTTGATTAAAATAGATAACTATTCTACCTAGCATTGGAAGAAATAATTTTGTTTCTAGAATTGGATGGAGTTATTGGGAAAACAAAAAGAACCATCATTTTATTCATCATATAATTTAAGCATAAAAGAGTTGGGGTTAGATTTTTGGCTTATATTATAAATAATTAAATACCAAGCTCACAGTTAGTAACTTTTCTTACTTGTGTTTATTATCTTGATATGTCCACTTTAAAGTAATTTATTTGCTACTTTTGTTCCACTCCATGTAGCCATTTTGTCTGGCTTTTAAGAACCTTCTATTTTTATTCTTTTGGGAGTCCATGCAAGAATAATCTTCAGGTGTCCAAATGGTGAGGAAAATCACATTTTGCAAGCAAATCAGTTCTTCAAAAGCTAACTTCTTGCAAACTTTGCAAATTAATCCACAATCAGGCAAAGAATAGATTCATCTTGTAGTGTGATAATGTTGAAGGTTATTAGATAACATGAAATTGGATGAACCTTGTAACACTTGGTTCAAACGTGAAACTTAACAATTGATGATAGGAACATTATGATGTATGTCTCATGTACTCAGCTATGAGGATATCAAATAATATCAGTTCAGACAAGCTTTCTAACTTCTTTTTCCCTTTAGCGCATATATACCATTCCAGTGAGGATCAGAGTTCTTTCCTCACTTTCATTGCTTAATCGCATGGAGTTCTATGGAATAACCTTGAATGTTGTTTAAAAGAAGTCCAGACATAGTTACTCCCCACCTCACCCCTTTTCATTTTCATTTTCTTTTTTCCTGTGGGGGGTTGGGGTACAAAAATATATGATATGATTGGGGATGGCATATAGTTTCCTAAACATTTTCAACCCTAATTACAGGAATGGGTTACAGATAGTCCTTTTATTATATCACCAAGAATCACCTTTGAAGTTAGTGTACGTCTTCTTGGTGGACTGATGGCTTTGGGATACACTATTGCATCTATCCTTAAAAGAAGCAGCCATGTCTTCTCTGATGACCGGKTTAGTGTGAAAATTGATTGGTTGGAGCAACTCAATCGTAAATATGTCCAGGTATATCACAATTCATCTTTTGCTACCATAAAAGGAAAATAATATACTGTAATTTTACATTGGTAGTTGGTTACTTTAAGTATCTAGTGTAGGATTTTTCCCTTGTATGCTTTTCTTTATCCTTGAGCTAGTTTCCTCTTCTGGGTTCATGGAATTATTAGACTTCCAGATATCCAGCTAGTACCATTCTAATGCTAATGTTGTTTGAAGGTCCAAGGAAGAGATCGCTTATATGTGAAATATGTTGCTGAGCAACTGGGCTTGGATGGTTCATATGTTCCCCGCACTTATATTGAACAAATACAATTGGAGAAGCTCATTAATGATGTCATGGTACGACACCTTTCAGTTAACATAGATACGGGATTAGCCTCAAATACCAATATAATTATACTTTTTCTGTGATGAGTTTTTTAGAAACTACCYACTGATGTGTTTTGTGTGTTTTCATGGCTACTGATCTTAAATTTTGATTACTGCACCATATGTTAAAAGAAAAACTTTGGGAATAATCCCTAGCAAACTTCTGTTATCAAGCATTTATATAAAGTTCAATCAACATAGTCGTTGTAAGTTTTGACAATATAATGCTAATTCCCAAAGTTTTTGTCTTGTAAAAGATTTTTTAAATAAAGCTAGTCAAGCTTTTCTCGCACTATGTGTAGTTGGATCACTTCTCTTGGTTATATTTGTATTTAATCTTTTCATTCTAAATTATGCTTAGTACTTATCAAGATTTTCAACAGGCATTGCCAGATGACCTGAAAACCAAGCTCAGCATAGATGATGACATAGCTTCTAGCCCTAAAGAAGCTCTATCAAGAGCATCTGCAGATAGGAGGATGAAGTTTCTTAACCGGTAGGATTACATAAATGCAACCTAATTTAATTTCAGATGACGAAATAAGCAATGTCAACTGAGTTCAAATGATTTCCAACTTCTAAAATTTTTCTTCTTGTCAGCATCATGATTGTTGGTGTATAAATTGGTTTTTGCATTGATWTGGGCAGTGGGATATCACACTCATACTCAACGCAGYGTGATAAGAATCTAACTAAGCTGGCAAAACTTGCTGTCAACCATAGAAGATATGATGGAAGGACCCYAGATTCACCAGCACCAGTTGCTAACCAGGTATTCTCTTGCAAATACTATTTCTTTTTTCAGTCACTTTTGAACTCCATTATCTTTGATCGGCTGATTGTAGAAGTAGCTCTTATTGCAGTTTCTTCTGCACAATCTCTGCCACATCTATCGATATTCRTCAATTCCTTTCCTTCCCATTCTTAAAATCATTTTGTTTCTTCCAAATGAGCTATTCATTTCTGTATTACAGGGTGTCATTAATCAACTCTCTGAACAAATTTCCACACTAAAYGAGCGAATGGATGACTTTATGTCACGAATTGAAGAGTTAAACTCAAAAATCTTCACCAGAAGAGCTTCTTCGAGCCAACAAAATTTGGCTGTCCAGGCTGAGGGTTGCAATGGCTCTGCACCTACTTCTATGTTTGTGGCTGGCTTGGGCAATGGTTCTTTGACTGGAGCAATATTACCCAATTCCTCATCATCTTCCCAATTGGCCAGGGAAAGTCCGCTTTTGGAAGAGGTAATCAGCGAATCTTTTATCTCTTTTCAATGAGGTCTTGGAAAAATAGGAAAAGAATTTCAGTTAGCAAGCTACTGCATGATATTCAATTGATCGTCTAAGGGAAATCATTCAAGTCAGGGGCAGAAATTCATTTTAGGCCAATTAAAAAAATATAGAAAGCAAAGGGAAAGGGAACCCAGATGACTAAACATATTTTTCTTCCCTATAGTAGTCCAACTTTCTCCTAAGCTTGTGACTTTGGATTTTCCAAAGGGAAGTATTGTAAAACAACTTCATAAATGAAAGCTGAAGTCTGTGCTGTTGTCCAATGTGGTTGACTAAGTTTGCTTAGAGTCTTTACAGAGGAATGAACCTTGGAGTCTCGTAGCTGTTTCCTTTAAATGAACCAAAATCTTGTTAAAACGTGGTTTAACTAAATCTGGTCCTAAGGTACAAGAAAAGAGAGATTACCAAGGGAACCCGTTGATCCCCTGTAACTCGGAACAAGCTTAACTGTCCAAATAGTTGAGTTTTCCTCAAAAAAATTAGTATTTTAACGTGTTCCTTTTTGTTTCTTCAAAAGAAAAAGAGAAGGGGGGGGGGGGGGGGGGGGGAGCGGAACTTTGTATTTGTTCTTATACGCACTACTTATCTTGTAAAGTATTAGTCAAGGGACTTCCAAATTTGTTGTCATTTCGTGGACCTTATATGAAGTACTTCTTGAAAGTAGGTGCTGCTCATGTCAAGGGCACAACGACAGATCATGCTTCAGGTTGACAATCTCAGCAACATTGTGCGGGAACTTGTGGAAAGGTCTCGTCAGGCAAGAGCAGATGCAAATGCTAGGACAACACAGCTTGAATCTATTGGCRCTTCTATAATCCTAACTTTGGCATTCGGAGGTATAGGTGTTTTCCTGTTCAGAGCTCTGACATCTTCTCAACCTTGATTTGAGCTGGACATCATCTAAGCAGAAGCTGGAAGTTGTATGCTGGAGATGTGCTATGAAAATGAAAAGCGCTTGAAACTGTACATCGCTCTATTGTGAACTGAAATGTCCTCCCTTTTGCTTTTTCTGTTGACAAACTTGTATTTGTAGAAAACGAGACATGCACTATATGGTTTAAAATATTATCTGTAGTTGGAGATGATGATCTTGGCTTTTGCTTTCTCTTCTTGAAGAATAGCTTCATGGGGGGATATCTAAGTGAGAAAGGTTTGGACAGTGGGATGACCTTTCCTTGCCAAACTGAGCTTCCGAGGGCAACAGGGCCACGACTCACTAGGCAATAGCGGAAATCTGAAGAAAGTTTCATAAGGTTTCGTAATTCACTGTTTCTTGTCATGATTTCCAAGTAATTTCGTTGCTTAATGCTCTGTGGCATAGGAATTGCGAAGTGCCCTTCTGAGTCTCAGATCTCGTAGTAGATATGGAACAACTGCAAGAGACTTCATCTAGCTCGGTAAGCCAAGCAGTTTGAAGATGTGCAAACACGAATCCTGGTACGTAGCGGGTAGGGAACAATAGTAACATTGTTCGTAAAAGAAGCAGTTCGGAGGCATGCAGACCAGCTAGTAGAAATGGACGATATTAACACTTTGTTATATCCTGATACAGTACCAACTCGAAAGGATCCAAGAGAAGAATGGTACTCAAATCTTTACGAACCAATCTTAAAAGGCGCTTGCAGAAAGTAGACGATTTCAACTCCATTTCCTAACTCCCGTCATGGTCATAAGTTGGACATATTTAGAAATCATTTCTGCTTAAAAAGGATTTGACATCAGGACAAAGTATCCAACATTATCAACTAGGATTTAATACAACATTAAAAGATAATCCTATCATCTAGAATACTGATGTCGCCAGCTCTTTGACTTCTGATGCAACCTGATCATAATCTGTCCTCAGCTTTTCCTGTTCCTCCTGGCTAAGTACCCCCTTGGTAGGTTTCGTTAGCACCAAAACGCAGCAAGTTGGCCTCTTGGTAGCTCCTGCATTTGCAAGATCCTGAAACCAAGAGTTCATCTGGTTTTTAGCACATCGGTGTCCATATAAGATATTAGATGACAACAATGTACATCTGCACATTGCAGATGGGAAGAAATATTTCACGCCACAACTAAGGAAAAACCCAAGACTGATTATCACTGTATTCAGTTTCGCATTAGGATCAGATCTGATGTAGGACAATCTTTATCAAGCTAAAAAAACAGCAAAGCGGACCTATATATAATTCCATATACTCCATTGACAAGACTAAAGTGACTGGGCAGTGTTATCTCAAGCATAGTCCCACATGTATCATGGCAGAATCTAGTCAGTTCATCATATAACATGYAGAGTTGTATGCCCTTTAGGCTGCTTATATAGCTTGGGAAGGGATACTGAAACGTTTCACCCTGGGAGTACAAACGAGGTCACCAATTAAAGTCCGCAGTGAGCCACCATGCTCCCTGTGGCAAATCTTACCTCTCTTGAAAAGGAAGATAATGGGAGCTAATTAACACGTAACGTACCCAGGACAAAGAACCAGGGTCAATTAGACATCAAACTACTCAAACTGAGRAAAGGCTCTTGGTTCCGTTATTTAATGGGAAAAACTAAACAATGATGCAAAAATCCCCATAAATCTAAATAAAAAGGTTCCAGTGTGGCACTATACATTGACTATATGATTCCCAATTTCTGGATTATCTTCAAGACCAGCAAGATCGAGCTTTCAAGTTCTTTGACTATTTCCAGCCACGAGAAAGAAGTGCATAGAGATGCATACATGATTTCATTGATAAGAATTCAAAGGTAACAATTTTCAACAAGTGAAACATCACTGGAGGTCAGAAACTACAGCAGGACTCTCTCTTGCTTCTTGMTGTTCATTACCTTGTTCCATTACAGAATTGAAGCATAACTTCTCTATTTGATCACAAAATTGGGCCCCTAAAATTTACAACGTCCCAACCAAAAATACAGTTGAGTTTGTTAGTACAACAGGAAGTTCCAAACGAACTCCATAATGGGCTATCCTATGTATCTAGAATATTAATCAGCAATAGCAAAAAGAAATCAGAAGATTGTGACAAAAAGAGAAGCAAAATCCAACTTACTTCTTTCGAGGGCACATAGATGTAAGGAATATCAGCATCTTCGCACAGGATTGGAACGTGGGTTATAACATCAATAGGAGATATATTTCCAGCTATAACACACAATCTGCAATTAGCAGAAATAACAAAAGCTCAATGGACTGTACACTTCCCAAGAATAAGCAACATCTTAGTGCTAATGTACTCTTGCATAGACATAAAATATATCCAAGACTCAGCCTCGTATTTTATTGTATTTAGKACAAGTAATCAGCAGAAGAATCATGGAATAGCAATGTGTTTCGACTCAAAAGACTGATGTGCAARGAGGGCACAAAGAGGAAACATGATTAAGACCACCAACGTTATTTTCTGTCTGAAAGCTTCAAACAAATGAATAGAAAATAAGTAGGATCCAATTATTAACCCCTTTTCTTAATGCTAAGTTAATAGCTAAGGATAGCATTGACCTCTTATGCAATAAAAAAGACTCGTTTCCTCCTAAAAACATCTGCAGACAATATTATGGCAATCCAATCTCAGACGGATAAGGAGACTCAGCCTTATAAAAGGCAAAAAAGGAATCTACATTGATAAATCCTTTTCAGCAAGCATACACATTGTACGGCCTTGAATATATATTTATGACCCACGCGTGCACTGATATAGCTCATATTCTAGGCTGTAGCAGCCAGTGAATCTACAAGAAATACTCCTGATCGGTAAAGAAAAAAATCAACTTGACGGATTAACCATTTTCATTGATCCAATCCCAAATAAAAATTAAAGAAAACACTAGAAAAAGGAAATTAAAAATAAAGACCGACCCTTTATTACCACGGCGTATGCTCTTCACCACCTCCTTCACCCCTCTCTTCAAGCACTTGCTTTCCGCAGCTAAAAACCAAATGCCAAAAATTAAAATAATAAGGAAACCGAACACGTACAACCAAATGGCACATATATGCAAGCGATTTTCAGGTTACCACGACGGACGAGTTTAAGAGTGCGTTTGCAGAGTTTCTTCCCAGCGAGAGGCTTAGCAATGGGAGCGAGAGCTAATAGCTTCTTCTTCTCCTTCTCTTTCTGCGCCGATTTCTCTGCTTCACTATCACTTCCCATGTCCAGTTTTCTCTGTTTTCAGCTCCCAGGAAAGCACGGAGCAGATTAGGGTTTTCCCAATTGGCGGAAGTGAGGCCACTAGGGTTTTAGAAGATAGAGACACCGGGGGTTTTAGAAATTCTAGTTCTTCTTCTCTTTCTTTAATTTTTCCCCTCTTTCCTCCTCAGTGCGTTTAACGGAGGTTCTCATTTTCCTTGGGCCAAGGATGTTTGAAGCCCACAATGAGCCAAAGATCAAAATTTGGGCCCAATTTTAAGGCTGGAGGTTCAAAAGTTACACTCTAATTCTTCGTCTACATGGCCTAAAAGTGAGGCAAGTTCAACGTAAGAAAATGATAGATTGGACTACTGACTGCATCAGCCAGTAGCGATCATGGGCTTTTGTGTGGTGAGCCCTCTCGGTCACGAAATCAAAAGACCATGGGACATACTAGTCGATGATTCCCAGAACTCCATCGATGTTAATATCATCAAGAAGTCACTGTCACGACGTCATTTACATACATAAGATAATTTTTAATAATTTTATCTTTAATATATAAATTTAATATTATTAATATAGTTTCTTAATATACCAATCAAGTACGTATATTATACTTAATCCTATAAATGAAAAGATATGTTGGAGCAATTTAAAATGTTTTAATGTGCTTTGAATAGGTAGAATGGTATTAGAATATTTGTGAGTCCTGTGCATATAATAATCTCTTGTCCATGGTTATACTAAACATGGAAATAATGAAATATTAATAGTGTTTAGCTCACAACATTTTCAATGCTACAATGTTAAACATCATACAACATTTTGTACGTTTATCAGAATATAGGCAATTATCACCAAGAATTTTATCCTCAATGCATAGAGGTTTTCAAAATAGGTTTGGCTAGGTTGGCGGTTTCCTGGCCTGCCCGCGACTAGGCCCGGCTCGCCTAGGCTCATCGAAATGTTGGTTCTTCTCGGTGGGGTTCGTCTGCTAGCTTGTTAATAGTATATAAAGGTATATCAAATAAAAATTTAAAATATATATCTTGACAAACGTTTACCGTTATATCCATTGCACACAATTAAATTGTATATGATTTGTCCCATATTTCATTAATAATATTAAAAAGCTCATTTCCTTTTCCTTTTTTGTAACAAATAAGGATATATAATTATTGCAAAGTGACCAATTTTGCAATCATCTGGGTATTGTATTAATGTATACAACTTTATTTTGATGAACGTAGAATTTATAAAATTTTGGATATACATCCTAGCAAAATCATATATATAAATGTATTAATTATATTTATATATATAGTTAATATTAATAAATAAATATTATTATTATTTTGTTGAACAATTTAATTAAATGCTGATGATAGTAATTGACTATGGTCTATGCGTGCATAACTCTAAACATACTTATTTAATGTGAACTATGATATGGTAGAATGATATGTTGTATATTATTTAAACATTTGGTGGTTTAAAACCTTTAGATATTTTTTGTAAGAATTTTAGAGATGCTTGTTAATTTTTAAAATATTTGGATCGACTAGGCCACTTAACCTACAATCCACATTGTGTTGGGATGGGTTGAGCTCTCGCCTAAGCCTGCCAAATGTCGGGCTTTTGGTGGGCTGGCCCGCCTAGGATTATGATGCCCATTTTGACAACTTTACTTGTTTATGATGTCTTGAGCTATATTATATTAATGTGGAAGGAATAAATGCAAATGTCAAGTATAATGTTTAAAAATTATTTTCATATTATTCGGGAATAATTCTAGACTTTAAAAGCTATTTTTATTATATCATTTAAAAAAAATAATATCATGTCCATA
Source organism: Rhazya stricta (assembly GCA_001752375.1). Lineage (NCBI taxonomy): Eukaryota > Viridiplantae > Streptophyta > Magnoliopsida > Gentianales > Apocynaceae > Rhazya > Rhazya stricta. Next base: position 3,516,025 of record MEJB01000012.1, on the reverse strand, counting down.
AGATCAAAAGACGTTGACATTATGCATTGAAGCTAATCTATGAGTTTCACTTCTCTTTCCTTAGATATTAACATGAAGTGGATTGACATTCAATATATTAACTCTCATTTGTTGAAATTTGTTCAATATTAATACTATAACATTGGAGATGTTCTTAACATCTTGGAGTGTCGGTTAACATCACACTTGACATTTGTTTTTTCATGCTAGCATAACATACTTYAAGRCATTATCCATTAGAAATAAAATAATTTTAGGTATTGTCTAGTCTGATGATATGACATACATTTTATAATGTTAAAATCATTGAGATGGTTGATATCTAATAATCACATTTTTGGATCAAATTAGACTATATTTGGATGACACTTTGGGTTGAGGGAGAAAACTTCTGTCTTGAAATTGGAGAGGCAGAAAATAGAAAAATTTTAATTTCAAATTTGTATATGAAGTTAAGAAATTTCTTGAATTAAGAATCTACTTAGGATACAAAATAGTAAATGAAACTTTTCCAAGAAATTTCATTGTACAATTTAATTCAAATCTAAACAAACCTGATTTTGAGTTAATTAACCATGTAAAATCCAAATTGAGGAAAGAAAACAATCGTAMAAAATTCATGAATAATCAATTATTYTCTATGAATAATAAATTTTTCAAAAAGATAACTCATAATTCTTCACGTTATTTGCAACTTCTAATGTATGAATAGTCAATTATTTAGAGTAATTACACATAAATCTTTATGTCATCCATAACTTCTAATGTATGAATAATCAATTATTTAAAATAATTACTCGTAATTCTTCACATCATCTTCAACTTCTAATGTATGAATAATCGATTTTCATACATTAAAAGTTGATTACTCAAAGTGAGTACAAATGACATTTGAAATTCGGAAAAAAAAAATTTCACCTAAAGACTAATTCAAATACGGCATTAGTTCCCAAGGTTTGGATTATGTCAGGTGAGGGTTTAAACTTTAAAGTTTTTTAATAGAATATTTGACCATTATCAAATAATTTTTCGATCATTGAATTATAAGGTTATATTATTTTTATCCTCTATAAATTGAAACTCGATCATTTTGAATTAAAATTTTAGATAATCGATATTGAATTGTATAATTTATAATAATTGAAAAAATGTGTTTCAAAGATAGATGGCTATCCTTCATAGGAATCTGAGCATGCCCTTCCCTACATTGGCAAATTTAGGGCTGTGGTCCCAAATCAAAGTCGACCTAGAAATTGAATTTTTAAAACTACATCTAAATTCGGAATTAGGTAATAAATGGATAAATATTTAGSGAAGGATTAAATTTACACTCTAATATCATATATCCACACATTTATTGGATAATTTTTTATACATAAATTAACTTTAATCTTCATAAATTACTTTTTTAATCGATCTAAATAAAAAAAATCATTTAAAATGCTTACTCCAATGAGAGTGGTAAACAAATTCCGTAGAGCAATTAAAAATGAAAAGTTAAGCTTAAATATGTCTAGTTTGCATCTTTTCTTTAATTACTAGACGAAAAATATAATTTCTATAACTAATATTCATAAATAAATGAAAAAAGAAAGAAAATTAAATTCTTGATTTGTCKGTTTTGGGCTTCTTTAACTTTTTTATTTTGAATAWAAATAATCCGTTTATTATTAAGCAAGAAGTATAAGAATAAGGACAATTATTGAAACGTTTATCATGATTAGACATACCTCAATGGATTTTAATTAAGTGAAGTTAAGGGGTATTAATAACTAAATCAATTAGGGTTGTGGATTTATGATTTAGGATTTAGGGGTGTGGAAATAGTCCCTCCCAAATATTGATTATCTTGTTCATATATTTAAATATTGAATTCTAAATTTAAAAGATTGTACCTAATTTTTTTAGACCATTCTTTTCCTCTCCTCTGTGCCTCTGTGCATTATCTACACAAATGTATTTGGGACAGTTCACTCTTCATCGCATAAAAAATGGCAAGAGGAGGATCAAACATCCTTGTACACATTGTTTGTGTCTCATTCTTTCTTTTTACCTTCGGTTTTGTCTCTGTTTTTTCTGATTTATCCTTTGGAAAGCTTGACCTGCCAGATCCTGGTCCAGAATCGTCTGCCTTCGACCTGTTCGGGGAAGGTCCTTACACAGTGTTGCCGACGGAAGAATTCTCAAATATCAAGGAAGAAAAATTGGCTTTGTTACATATGCATACACAGCTCAGAATAGGTAAATCGATAGTGTTTCCCGAACTCTCATTTCAGTCCTCACTATCTTTCTCTCTTCTATTTGATAAAGAATTGAGATAGAATCTTTCGCACGTAGTTTTTTTTTTTTTTTTTTTTTTTGAGTTTCGAATTTTATATTAATATTTGTACATGTGCATATATAATTTCGGATAGAGAGGCAAAATTTTGCGATGGAACTAATAGCACAACCTTAGCAAAATCCTGCGGTAGAGGTCTAGGTCTTGGGTTCTATTACAAGACTGGCCAACTCTTCATAGTAGATGCTGCTTTTGGCCTTGTGGTCGTTGGACCTGTCGGAGGTCTTGCGAAACAACTAGTAACCAGTGCAGATGGGGTGCCATTCAAATTTCCTGATGGTCTTGAAGTAGATCAACAAACTGGTGTAGTTTACTTCACTGACGCTAGCGCCAACTACGATCTCAGGTAGAAAAGCCTGGGGAGATTTTCTTGAAATCTACAAACATTATTGAAGATTCTTGACACATTCTCACATCCCTTCTTCTTGCAGTCAAATTGCTGAAATTATTGCAAAGAAAGACATGTCTGGAAGATTATTGAAGTTTGATCCGAAAACCAAAAATCTTAAGAGTCTTGCTCAGTGGGCTTGGAGGGGCAACTGGGGTGGCGATCAGCACAGATGGCTCATATCTTCTTGTTACAGAATTTATCAATTCCAGAGTTCAGAAGTWCTGGTTAAAGGGTCCGAAAGCAAATACAGCTGAAGTTCTGCTGAATCTTTCAGGAAGTCCAGCAAAAATCAAGAGGAATCCAGATGGAGATTTCTGGATCGCAGTAAATGTTCAAAGTCAAGAACCAACACCATCTGTTATGCTTCAAGGACAAAAGATTAGTGGAAATGGCACTTTACTGCAAACACAGACCTTTAGTCCTGAGTTTGATTCTTCGTTGATCACTGAAGTTAATGAGTACAAAGGCAATCTCTATTTGGGGTCTCTCGATGTGGGGTATATTGGAGTCTACAACTACTCAGGCTGACCTAGATGCTCACTGTAACAATGCAAATCGTTGTCTGATCAACAACAATAAAAGATCAAACCATCATGAGGATTCCCCCCTCCCCCGCCCCTATTTAAATTTGGACGTGAACTACTTGGCTTAATAAATGACTTCGAAGTGCCATGATTTTTTTTTTTCTCGTGCATAGAAAATGTTCATTAAATTCATAATATTTATCTTATAAGAGATGCATTTTGTTTTGGATATACAAGTTTTCTAAAATATAATAGTTGTACATTGTAAACCACAACACGGAGGAAATGTGCAAATAAAACAGATGAGCACAATCACCATATAAATCTTTGAATCCTATGGACCACCTTCCATGACGAATGATAATAATAAAAGAGTAAAGTGGTCAGTTGGGATTGTTGCTCAGAGGAATGAATAGCTCATATTGTCCATCCAATCCAAATCAATTTTACCGTCTTTACTTTGAATTGGATTTGTCTCGATTTGGATTGTACTAAAATCGCAAGTGTAGTACCATATATTTTGGGAGTCACTTAGGGGGGGAAAAAATAAATTGAAGTTCTTATATGTAAATGTACTTTATGTTATCACAATTGGTTGGGATACCTTTTCGATAGAAAACGATACATTCCTTAGTTTGACTTTAAGGTGTAATTAAATTGATTTTCTTGTGAAAAAAATTTCTATATTGAAGAAAAAAATTTCAAAGAAAAAGGCCTAAGTTTTCTTTTGTGAATAGGAACGTGTATATATATATATATATATATACAAGCTGATCGCCAAGAACTTTTTAACTTAGTATTTAAGATAAATTATTTTTTTCAGTTCAGATTCAACTTAAGGCTTAAAAGTAGCCCAAACAATCACTTCAAATATATATATAAATTATAAGCTACTTAAAAATAAAAACTTAACAGCGATGAAGATGGCCTTACACACAGAGTTGTTTGGCATCTTGATATTGAATGATCACATCCTAAGGTTAAAGAAGGTCTCAAGGATTTAGTTGTCCGTCATTCAGTGGCAATGAGTTGGAAGGAGACATTAGAATATAGTGTATTCTTTTTGTCTTCCAATTTTTGTACTTCAGGACTTAAACTTTTGAATTTCTTGAATTAGGTATTTCATCGTTACAAAATAATTACTTGATTATTGAACTATAATCTCAAAATTATTATATAACTTTGCTTATTTGTATAATCTAAGAATTTAAATTTATCATTTTGTAGTACAAATTAGATATTGATCATTAAGTTATAGCAAATCTTTGTATATGTGGCAATTCTATTTGAAAAACACTCCGAATATTAAGTTAAATTCTCCCAATAAAACACAATTAATATGATAATTATTCTGTAAATCAATATAACATTTATTCCTCAAAGATTTCAACCACTTGTCAAAGTTATTCACACTTTTAGTAGTCTTGGGAAGCTGAAGACAAATGATGAGTTTCCAATGTGAGACATTTGTTCTCTAAAGGTTGGGCAAACTTGGTGGGAAGCACATTGAAGTGCACTGGACATCATTTTCTCATCTAATAGAAAAAGAGAAAAACTTAAAGAATTTGTTTAATACATAGAGTAGTAGTTGGGGCCTAGTTATGCCTCCTCCGTCCTCTCCCAATGACAAAGAAAGAGAGAAGGGGGAAGACATAAGGGACGACATCGATATCAATGCTCTGTGGGTAAGATGCAAATCATTTGGGTCAGATGCGGATATGGACAGCCTACTATAAATAGGAGCGTGAGATGTAGTGCCTTATTCTTATTCATAGCAAGGAACAGGTGGARAACCGACTACTATGAGACGATCACCGGACTATTTGAGGAAAATAAAGAGCGATCTATAGAACAAGCAATGGTTTAGAGACCAAATATTCGTGGAAGCGACTTAGTGGAAGGGTCATGGTCGGAAGTGAGTGGTTCATCTTCTAGTGAAGAAAGTTGTTAGGGAGTGTCAGACAGTATGGGTAGTTCATCTAAAGAATCCAAAAAAGTGAGCAGTGGTAGAGGTAGAGGTAGGGGTAGGGGTGTGGGAGTAGTCCGTGAGGTTGTGTTGTAGGCCGGACCACTGAAAGGTCGATATGTCCAGTACACCTGTGGCAATATATATATGGGTTTCTCCGATATTGATGAAGATGACTTGACTTTACTTGGTGGTTATCATAAAGCTGTAGCATATGCATGCTCTCTAGAAGATAGCCGGAGGTTTGAGMAAGGGGGTACCAGGGTGGCACACCCTTCTTAGGTAGCAATTCCTAATCTGAAAGAAATTCGTAGTGGTATTAAGCCCCAGGAATTGGATGACATCCGGAGAAGGTATGGTTTTGTTGAGGATTATGATCCGGTGTGCCTGGGAGAGAATGAAAGCATATTGGATTGTCTGCCCAACCATGTGGGAGTGTATGTAGTTGAAGGTAGGTTTGGCCTTTAAGGTTCATGATTTGTTTAAAGATATTTTGTTATTTTGGAGGTTAAACTTATCGCCAAATTTCGTGAGGCACGTGGTCGGGTTTTTGTTAGTGTGTTTGTCTTGTGGGGTTACACCATAATTAGATTTGTTTAGGCATTATTTTAAAATTCCAAATTCACATGATAAGTCAGTTTTGGTGCATTGAGTCAAGAGAGGGGGGTCTGCGCATCTAATTGGGGGTACTTTGTCCAGCATCCATGGGCGAAAGAACAAGTTTATTTCAAGTTTGCCTTATGCCCTTTCCATAACTCAAACAGAGTTATCTTTGTATTTACTGTGGCACTCGATTCAAGACATGGCATGTAGTTAAAATGGTTTCAGCCCGTAAACTTGAAGGTGCATAAGATTCAATCATCATAGCATTTAACTGAATGAGTGTTCTATTTTCTCTCTMAGCCACACCATTAGATTAAGGAGAATCTGATGGTTTAGTTTCATGAATAATTTCTAAAGACTAAACATATGAATTGAATTCGAGAAATTAATATTCTCTGCCTCTATCGCTTCTAATTCTCTTAATCTTTTTACCAAATAGATTTTCTACTTCTCAAAGAAACAACTAAAGTCTCAAAAGCATCACTTTTAMTCTTAATCAAATACACATATGTAAACTTAGAGAAATCATCAATAAATGTAATAAAATATCGATTTCCTCCTCTTATAAGATTTCCTCCAAATTCACATATGTCTGTATGAATTAACTCAAATAATTCAATTTGTCTATATAAGGCCCCTTAGTGATTTTTGCTTTACCGCAAATTTCACGTTTTTCAAACTCTTGTTCAATTTAGTAATTAAACCTAAATCATTTATCATTTCAATATATTTAGAATTAATATGATAGAAAAAAGCATGCCAAGTATTTAAACAAGATAACATATAAATAGAAGAAATATCAACTTTATTTATCTAAATGTTTAACTTAAACATTCCATCACTAACATAACAAAAACTCCATTCTTAGATATTACATATTGGTTAGACACAATAGTCTACTTTGAAGCTAGCCTTGTTGAGAAGGTAAATTAAAACAAGGTTTTTTCTAATGGAATGTGTGTACATTCTATCTTTCAAAATTAATATTCTTCTCAGGGTAAAATTTAATTCAACCTCGCCACTCCCTAGAGCTTGAATGGTATGTAAATCACCAAGCATCAAAGTCTTGATTCTTCATAGGAAGTATACTTCTCGAACTAATTCTTGTCATAATAAATATGCCTATTGGCACCAGAATCTGCCCAYCATCCATCACAATTTTCAAATATGAAAATGTCTGTCAACATAGCTACAAATGACTCTACATAATGTTACTTTAGGTTTAGGATCGCCGTTTCTGAAATCRAAAAATTCGAGCAATGTGCCCACTCTTGCCACAAACATAACAAACACTTGATTTTGTATCAATAGAATGATGAACATGACTTTTGTTCTTCTTTTTGAGACTTTATCTTTTGTTGTTCTTCTCAATTTGCTTCTTTCGCTTCAAATATGCATTTCTTGAGTTATTAAGCACACTATCTGAAGTGACAAGGATTACTTTAGTGGAGTTACCATTTGTATCTTGTGTGACTTTAGCATCTTGTCCTCTTGCCTCCTTCTCAACTCGAACGTGGGTAATYAGATCCTCTAATGTGATTTGCTTATGTTTGTGCTAAAGAGTTCTTTGAAACTGACTCCAAAAATATGGAAATTTGTATATAATTCCTAGCACGATTAGGTTGTCATCAAATTTCACTCCTTCTGGTCTTTTTTCATGTGCTATCATTTGAAAGGCTTGAACTTGATCAATCATTGATTTCCATCCACAATTTGACAGTGGAAAAATCCACTAGCAGCATATTTTTTTATGCTAGCCTGCCCATATCATACTTAAGTTAAAAAGCCTTCCAAATCTTCTTTCCATATGAATAAGTATTTTCATAGTAATTATAAAATTGATCAAAAATGTGACTCAAAATGTAATAACGACMGTTGTACTCATATATCTCATATTATGTACATGTCTCCACATGTTGTTGTTGCTCCTCTTTTGTCATGATCTCACTATTCTCTTTGTTTGGATTCTTCTCAATAAAGATATAGGACACATTGAGAAGATTGAGATAGAATAGCACCTTCTCTTTCCATCTCTTGAAATGGGAACCGTGAAATTGAAGGACTTATTGAGGTGTACAACTTGATTAGAGCCTTGTCTTGAGTAATCTCCATCTTGAATCTCCTTAAAATTATTAGAATGATAATAACAATAAATGAATGAAGAAAACTCTTACTACAAGGCCAAGGCACATATATCTCGCTTTCTTTAAGGAGATACAAGCCTTCTACAGTCTTCAAATCTTCAAGAGCCGATGCAAGGGAGTAACCCTTGCTTTGTCTCCAACAATTGTCATTTAGCTTTAATAATTATGCATAAATTGTTATAGCTCAAGCTCTACTAAAGAACACATTTCTAAAGCTGATTTTTACTCTTAGTGTATGCTAACAATGACAATATGTAATTCTCATGACAAGACCACGGTATGAGGTATCTATAGATAATAAAACATTAAGGACATGATCTTATAATCAAGTGGATATAACCTTACAATCTAATGATATGACCTTCAATCTTCTTCTTCTTCTTTTATTATTTTTTTATATCAAAATATGACCTTCAATCTTAGTTCATCCATCTTGACAACATATTAAGAAAGAAATTATGAACATACCCTATACTTAGAATATAACAAGGTAATGTATATTCATGTACATATATCAATCTATAAAATGTATCTAAACAATATGTACAAAGAAATATATATCAACTTCTTACTTGATTGGTTTCTAGTAAGTTTAATGTAAAACATATATATAATATCTTTGAGATATTTCTGTAGGAACTTATAGGAGCAGGAAAGACGTAGTTAAAGCTAAAGATAAAATCTTTTTCCTTCTCACRGTGAATTTAGGAGCAACCTACTTATTTTTAGTCTTCTTGAAATAAAAGAAGCACTAGGTTTTCTTATCGGAGGCGCCGATTTCCCTTGACTTGATTCTATGGTTTGAGCTAAAGGATGCAGTAGCACTGAAGGCTGCCCGGATCTGCTAACTTGCTGAAKGTATTTCTTCCTAGCAAGCCTTTCACTTATGYGCATTAAATCAGCAAGCGGAACCTTCTTTCGATCTTCCGRGGTATGACTCTACCACTTTGGACTAGATTTTAGTAAGATCCTGGGATGAACTCGCTAGAAGGAGAGAGAGGGATAAAGGGGTGGGGGCAGAGAGATATAGGAGATTAGGTCTAGAGGATTCTTCAAAGAGTGTATATATCTTAGGATTGAAACCTTAAAATAACCGAGTCTTTAATCCCCAATCTCTTAAAACTTTGGCTAAGGAGGAGAGCTTCCTAAGGCGGTCAAAATCCTCCGAAGATTAAAGGAATTTCGGCCACCCTAGGGTTTCCCCTTGTGAGGCTGAAATTTCTGATCTTTGTATGTTCCTCTTTTTTTTTAATTTTTTTATTATCTCTAATTTAAACCCTAGGTCCATTCTTTAATTAATTCTTCTCTTGGATCAACCCAAGTAATTAATTAAATTTTCAACGGGCTTATTTACTCTAACACAATAAATATGAATTAAACTAAATAAAATAATATATCTTATTAATTCAGTTCATCCTTGAAACCCAATTGTAGAATCAAGTATTTAGGTAGTATTGAGCTCCCAGGGGATAAAAAGATAAATTATTCATGACTACTAAAATAACCAACATACCCTTACCACCTACTAGCTATATTTAATCATTTTAAGTGTTCCATTTATCACCATATGGATACTTTGATCCCATAAACAACATTACATGAGCACAGCCTCCGACCTATAGGTGAAATGATGAATATACCCTTTTGTGTACACTCATAAAGAGAGAGGAATAATGTTCTAATACCTTYTTAATGATATCTAACATCTTTAGATTTCTATTCCAATAATCTATGACARCCTCRAATATCCTTACTCATCACCAGGAGTTACCTAGAAGTACACATTCTAAAGTCACGTTCCTAGGGCCTTGAATCTTTTGATTATCTTTTGGATAATCACAATGAGGTGATTAATTCTTCACAAAGTTGAGGATAAAAACTATCTTGTACCAATCTGTCTTAGTTAATTATATACTAYATTTYCAACATACWAGGTTATTGATCTACGAAAAGATCTSACCTATAGTATATYAAAGAACAGCTCTAGGTTCACCAGACCACCAACTAATWCTCAAGTACTAAGATATTCATCCACACGGTAGCACTGATATTCTGGTTTTTAAAGGWATAGTAGTTTAACAGAAACCAATATCACATGTCTTCCTCACGTATATAAAATACGCTTGTGCAATTGAAGTGAATGGAGTGTCTACTGACTAAGGCGGGTCATTCACCATTAGAATCCATTACACAATGGTCTTATAATGATAGAACGCCCAGTTCTATATAAAAACCAAGAGCTTATTTGTCTTGTTGATTAACTACCTATGGTTTAATGTGATGAACGACCCATCACATAAACCATTTACTTAATTGCTTGAACCTGTTCGAACGAAATATGCAATTTAGTTTATGTATCAAAATAGAATAAATGAAATTACTCTTTTATTGCAATTACAAAAATACATTGTTTTTGGAGCATACTATTCTAATAATTTCGATGCATAATCAATTATTCAAAAATATTATTTTATGATTTTATTTCTATGTTCAAACATGTCCAAGTTGGTTGAAGAAATATATCCAAGTTGTAGAATACAAGTACACCACAACAAAACATATCATCAGGGACGTTTTTAATTTAATAGCGTCCTTAAAATGTTGACCTACGCTTTTAAACCGCCCTACTTGGGTTGCTAAAAATTGTGTTGCCACATTATTTGACGATGCAAAACCTATGTGTCGGTAAAATTATTTAACAACTTTTTTATAGAAGCATATCCAAAATTAACGATGCTTTATACAAGCRTCCTTAAATTTAATAATGCTTTTTGTATAAGTATCTACAAAATTAACGACTTTTAGATAAAGGTTCTGATATTAATGACATTTTCATCTTAAAGTGTCCCAAACATAACGATACTTTTAGATAAGCATCTCTAACTTAAAACGATAGATGTATCTCAAACATTCTCAAATAGGGATTACCTGAGTCCATAATATYTTTAGTTGGATGGATGTCCTAGCATAAAAGACATTTCGAAACTTTAGTTAGATTCCTTCGTTAGTTAAACACAATTAGTACTAAAAGATTCCAATTTATAATAATTAACAATCAAGTAATAAATAGGTGTTGGTCCAAAAATGAGGTCTTCACTTCTGATGTGGGATTTTTTGATTGGATTTTTGTTTAGCGATGCTTTTCTAAAAGCATCCCCAATAGACGAGCTTATATTTAAAAGYATTTTYATTTTTTTTATTACTCAATAAGACGACGCTTGTCTTAAAAATCATCAAGAATATATCGACGCTTTTTATTTCATATCTGTAAAAAAGTCCCAATTTGCGATACTTATATTTAAAAGTGTCCCCATTTTTTATATTATTTAATAAGATGACACTTATCTTAAAAAGCATCAAGAATATGGAGACGCTCTTTAATTAATGTCAGCAAAAAAGTTTCAATTTACGACACTTGTATTTAAATGCGTTCCAATTTTTTTTTATTATTCGATAAGACGTCGCTTGCCTTAAAAAGCATAAAGAATATAACGATGTTTTTTAATTAATGTCAGAATATTTTCTATAAAGAATATAACGATATTTTTTAATTAATGTCAGAATATTTTCTATAAAGAGCATAGCGATGTTTTTTTAATTATGTCAGGATATTTTCTATTAAGCTGAGGCTTTATTTTTAATGTAGGAAATCATTTTAATATAACAACACTTTTAATTAATGTAGGCAAAATATGTATCAATTTATGATACTTATATTAAAAGCATACTCACTTTTTATAGTACTTGATAAGACGAGGCTTATCTTAAAAACTGTCAAGAATATAGTGACGCTTTTTAATTAATATTGGTAAGTCTCAATTTACGACACTTATATTTAAAAACATCTTCATTGTTTTATTACTTGATAAGACGACGCTTGTCTTAAAAAGTGTTGGGAATATTTATAATACAACGATACTTTTTAATCAATGTTAGTAATTTTTTTAATATGACATGCTTTTTAATTAATGTGAATAATTCTTTTAATATGACGAAAATTTTTAATTAATATTGATAATCTTTTTCATATGATGACGCTTTTAATTAATATTGTAAAACAAGCATAGCTATATAGCTTTTTGTTGTAATGGTAAATGAAAATTTTGCAATTTAAAGTCATAACGCTTTGAACATATTTTTTTAAGTTTAAAAGTCGTTGCTTTTAACTTTCGAGGACAAGTCCAAATAAGAAAGTTTTTGAGTTAAAAAGTTTCTTCTTTCAATGAAGAAATAAAACAAATGAATTTTTAATTGAAAAAAAAAAAGTTCCCTTATCAAAGAAACAAAACAAATGCGTATTTCATTTATACAACGAAGTTGCAGAGTCAAGTTCGGTTTGATCATTAATATATATTTGCTTGGTATTTGAATTGAAATTGAACTATAATTTTTTTTTTTTTTTTTTTTATGTTTTGTTCTCTTAGGACTAAGAGAGAAATAAGGAAAAGAAGACAAATTGGAGGAAGTTGAGTGATAGAGATAAAAGCACACCAAAAATATAATGTGGGTCAATGAACTATTCACAAGAGTTCACGGTATAAATTAAAATTGGAATATACATCTATAAAATATGGGAATAACATTCCGTTATAAAGAAAGAAATACAACATACACTTTGACAAAAATTGAAAAACTTTTAATCTTTTAATTCAGAGGTCCTAGCACTTGYGACTTGGACAAAGCTTGGTTGATAAGTCGATACTTATCTACATATTAGGATTCATTAATCAATTAAATATAAAAATTAGTAATTATTTGTTAGGTTTAATTAAATGATAAATTGACACGTTTATATTTGTCTACGACGTATAATTTTTATTATGAAAATATATGAGTAATTTAATCCAAAACATCTCGAAATTTTGAATTTGTTGAATTTCTCTAATATTTACTATTATTGAGACACCATCATTGAGTAATTAATGAGAGTTCTCTCAACTATTAGCACAATAAAAAAAGATTGGTTGATACCAACAATTATAACTAATTTATTAATATAATTGATTGAGTTGTCATTGCACTGAGGATCAATTGCTGGCGTCAAGGTGGATTCAGTTTGTTCAATCCTCACCGTTCATACATTGATTTTAAAATTTTCTGTTTGTTCAATCCTCACCGTTCATACATTGATTTTAAAATTTTCTTACTTTGGCTATTATTTTCTATCACTTGATTTCTTAGTTTATCTACAATTGGTAGTCTAGAGCAAYACAATTTCCTTTCCCCCATTTGTGGTCCTCGAAAGAAATCCACTCGTCATTTCCCTGATAAGACAATCCTATTTGTCACTGTACTTAAATAATTTATTAGTTAAAATATGTTTTTTTTTTTTTTTGGTTGTTCAACGATACTCTATTGTCAACTTAAATAATAATATCAAAATTTAGTATATCACCAAATAATCAAAAATAAAATAAGACTTACCCTTATGAATAATCTTGTATAGAGACAAATGGGATTTTTTTTTCGTATGAAATCCRCGAGTTAATTTCTATAAAAAGAATATAAAAATAGTGGAAGTTTTGAAATTATTCTCAACTATCAATTTAAACAATATTTCAAATAATARCTCTGAGAATAATAAAGTAAGAAAAGTTTTGAGATTCAATATATGAAAGGTTTTTGATTAAAGAAATTAAATCTATCCTCATTTAATCAATTGATCCTTCGGGCAATATTGACCAGAAATAAAGTGATTATCGTMACAATACAAACCACATTGAGCCATGTATAATTGTGTTTTAATTAATATCCAATAATAGGAACATCTCCGGTTTCCTTCAAAGTGGATAAGATCTTGGTATGAGTTCATATTAGTTTTAATTATGGTRTGCTTGCATGATGTGTTGATAAATTGCGTATTGTAGAAGTTTTTTCAAGTATTTTAAATCTTGAACACGATAATTATATTTTTATTCTCGATATTTATTACCGTCAGGACAAGCATATTTGAAGATAACTACATTTCATTTCTCAAAACTATGAATTCAAGTCTAAACTAAACAACTTAAATTTGAATTTAAAATAAGAATTACTTATGAAATCTGATTTGATTTTTGATAGTTTGATGCAAAGAAATGGACATTTATATATCATGAAAAAGACATATCTTCCAACATGAGAACATCCATTATTTATAGAACATGACGGCTTCATTACTTTTTRTTTTTTAATTAATCGAGTCTTGATCACTAAAGGATATAAAGATAAGATGAAAATGTATAAATTCCTCCAAAGATAGAAGTATTACGGTGTATATTGAACAATTTATATTCATAATTTTTACATGAATAGTTACAACATTTTATGTATGATTCTTGTYAGAAATTTTCTTATTCTGAAGAATCTCTTTTGTCCAATGAATTGACCATCTTTCAATACTCAAAAGTCACAACCCAACATTCAATTATGAATTGTTTTACAAATTTTATTCATTCATTAAGATCATACCTTATCATATTTTATAAATTCACAACATGATTGTGGGAGTATTATACTAAGTTCCATATCATGCTAAGTTCTCTGCAGTCCGCAGCCTCTACAGCCATCTTGGGTACCCCTGGCCATGTCCACATGCGGATGAAATATCTTTATATATATTGGTTGCAGTAGAGCCCTAAATCTTGCAAGGTATGGGTACCATTTCAAGTTATCGATTGCTAGCCATCTTTTCCACTCTCATATTAGTATCTTTTTCTCTACAAAGTACAGCTAAATCTATAGGACTTAATACCTTCAAAAAGCTCCACCTTCCTGCAAATGGCCCTGAATCTTTAGCTTTCGATCCCAACGGTGTTGGACCTTACACTGGCGTCAGTGATGGAAGAATTCTCAAGTATTTAGGTCCAAAGAAGGGCTTTGTAGATTTTGCCACCACTTCTGCTAATAGGTAATTATATAATCCACATGTAAATGAAGTCTGTGTTTCTTTGCGGGGTCGCGCTAATTAACAGCAATTTTTAGCTCTATCTTGATTTGTGATTTCTTTTTCCTTTTTTTTTCTTTTTATTGTTCTGAATCTGTTTCAGGACCAAGGAACTATGCGATGGAAATACAGACTCAAATTTAGAACCGACATGCGGAAGGACAATGGGTTTGGAATTCAACCATAAAACTGGCGATCTATACATTCTTGATGCTCGTTATGGTCCCATGGTGGTTGGACCCAAGGGGGGACTGGCAACTCATATTGCTCCCGGTCAACCTGGCCTTGAGGGCGTCCCTTCTGATCTGCCTGATGGATTAGACGTTGACCCTGCTACTGGAAATGTTTTTTTTACCTACGCCGGCTCTGTTTTCCTCTCAGGGTACAGTAGATGACCTTATTCCCATCAAAATTTTCACACATCTACCGATAATTCATCAAGAATGATAGAGGGGGTGCCCCCTTTTTTTTTTTTTTTTCCCCCAGAAACTTGACCAAGATCCTTAGTGGAGACACTGGCGGAAGATTATTCAAATACGATCTGAAGACGAGGAAGGTGACACTAGCACTGGGAGGACTTTCAGGACCCTTTGGAAATGCAGTGAGCAAAGATGGTAAATTTGTGATGATCACAGAGTACATCACTCAAACAATCAGAAAGTTTTGGCTCAAGGGTCCAAAAGCAAATACATCAGAAGTGATCGTGAAGCTTCCAGGCCACCCAGACAACATAAAGAGAACCGAACATGGAGACTTTTGGGTGGCGCAGACAATTCTTGAGCCTACAGGAACATCTGTGCCATTGGGTCAAAAGATAAGTGCCAATGGCCGAATTCTGAAAACGGTGAAACTTGRCCTAGAATACAAGGGCATGTCTATCAGTGAAGTTCATGAACATGAAGGAACATTGTATATAGGGACAGGGTCTACTAGTTTTGTTGGTGAATTTCCTAATTATATAAAGAAGAAGAATATGGCAGACTGGTGAGTTCTGCAGTTGTTGATTTTGGACTTGCTAGTTTTTATGTCATGTCTTTCACGATTTTGATTTAACTAGGCAAACTTCCCAAGCTAACTAGGGAGGGAGGTCTATAAATCAAATTGAGATAGTGGATTGATTTCACTTGCTTTTCTCCTTTTCGGCATTTATGCCCCATATGTTTTCTTTATGATTTCATAAATAAACCGGTACGTTTGGTGTTCTCTTATTATTTATTACTATTATTATTATAATTGTGTACATATAGAGAATTCACCCAAACTTATTTGAGCGTTGAAAATCTTCTAATAAGTTTTAATACTTCACTTCATGTTACACTAATACCTATTAGAGCAACGTGAATATATTTTTAACCTTCTGYTTTAATTGACGTAGTAAAAAATTATACTAGCAGATCTAGAGCGTTATTTGAGTGGCAAAAAATTACGGCCTCTACATTAATAAATCTGAAAATATTCCACAAAGCATAGAATTTATTCTCCTCTTTTATATGAATAGTATTCTTATCTAAGTACAAATTCTGTAATTCATTATTTACATAATTTACACTAATAGTATGACTTCTCTTCTAATAATAATAATAATAATTTTTTTGGATTTTTTTTAATTTCTCTTTTTGGTAGAAGTGGTTTGAAATTTAAAAATTGCACAAGTAGTCTTGAAATTATTATCAATTATTTTATAGACTTGATGGTGATAGTTGGTACACTCATAATTTTAAATTGTTAAAATTAATTTAATGATTTGGTCTAGAAAACCTTGTGTAATATAAACAAGAGACTCAAAAGGGGAGAATCTAGGATAAGTTGACTTTATTGTTTATTAAAAAAAGGGTAAAATGCAGTTTTTGTCTCCTATGTTTGGAGGGTTTCATTTTCGCCCCTATATTTGTCAAAATAACATGTTCAGTCTTTTACATTTTGAAGAGACATCAAATCATAATCCATTAACTAAATTATTTGTCAAAAAGCATTAAGTCATGTAAGGCTCACAATGCCTACAAGTCACCCTTCCATTAATATAGAGATGTGAGTTCTTATATTGTTCGAGATATGAGGTACGAATTTATATTTAACTATTGAATACGAACTTCTTTGTCAACAAAAGAAATGTGAGTTCTTCTAAATTAGAATGATCAATAAGTAATATAGTAACTTATAATGAATACTTAAATAATTAAAGGACAAAAATGGAATATAGTGTGTGGAGGTTGATGCATTTCTCTATATTTGTAGGTGGACCTCGTCGTTTTCAATAGTGCAGAAGGTGTCCCATTAAATTTCTCTGACGGAGTTGACGTTGATCCACTCCGCAGAGATGTTTATGTATCCGACTGCAGCCGACCTTTTGACATCATGTATGTCTCTTTAACTAGGTGATGATTTCGAAGGACTAAAGCCATAAAGAACCTATATTATCTTCTCAGCAGAAACATTTTGCAGCCAAATTTCGATGGCGATAGCACTTGAAGGCTGATCAAGTACAATCCCAGGACTGAGAGGTGAAGGTTTTGCTTAAAGGACTTCCTGTACCAATAGGGCCAGCAGTTAGCGTCGACCGGACTTCGTGCTGTTCTCCGAGTACAGGACTAAAAGAGTCCATAAGTATTGGCTTGCCGGACTTAAAGCAAATACACCTGTTAAGTTCTGCTAGACTTACCTGGAAATCCAAGCAAAATCAGAAGGGCATCGGCGTTGAGGCAATTTAGGTTGGCAGTGAATGCCAATACCGAGCAGCCTCGTTTCACCACAGCTTATGGATTCAGATTTTAATTCATCTGGGACAGTTCTGCAGCAGAAGGATTTTCAAGGACAATATAACAATCTTACAGGAAGTGTGGTTCAAGAGTACAACGGATGATTATACCTCGGCCCACCAGGAGTTACATTTGTCGGAATATATAGTACTAATTTCTGAGAATCTTGCATGGCTTGACGTGGTGTTAAAATTTACCATATGATTGCCTTTGGATTATGTAGACTCTACCTTGTTATTCAGTATCAGCTTATAAGATAAACATAAATAATGTTGTTTCTACTTTCTCCCGCAGCCATGAATCTCAGTCAAGATCATTAGCCCGGAAAATTGGCAGGAAAGCAAAACCAGTAACCGAACAAGGATTTTGAATCGATCACATTGAAGGTTCTTTTTGAATCCTCTTTAAAGAAATGAACATGAGAACAACACAACTGATTATGAATCCCGATTTAACAGAGAATTTTTCCAAAATGAAAGAGTCATTGCAACAAAAGAAGATATATAACTGGAAAGAAAAGACACAATTTRCATTCGTTTTGACTTGTTATAATCTACTCTTTATCAAATTTTATCCGACCTTGATGATTGGACATCCAGAAGTATAGCTGGGTGCTCTTCTGCATCCCGGTGAAGCTTTTACTCCGGAAGTGGACAATAGGATTTCATCACAGCAGGCAGTCTCCATCATGAAACATTTACAGTGGTATAACTGAAATACCCTACAAGGGTAATGATAGTTCAGGAAAACTAATTTCAATTGGTARAAGCATCCCATGTCAAGCCGATGGTCATGACCTCTCTCTTCATATATTAAAGATAAAAACGCAGATGCATGTGCAGATTTTATGGAGAACTGTTGAATATATATGCAGTATGAATACCTTCTCCAAAAATTATACTTTTTTAGTTGCGAATTAAAAAAATATTTTTGAAAAAAATTTATTTGAAATTCAATATCGTGTTCTAATTTTTTTCAACATCATCAATAAGCAAAATTGATCTAAAAAAAAGCATCTCCAGTTTACTTTTCCAAAATGGATTATTTTTCAGCTTTTAAAAGCTAAAAGTTATTTTAAAAAAAATCCAAATCCATCAAAATCACTTTTAACATATTAAAAAAGAAAAAAAAAATCCGAAGCTAAAAGCAGTAGAGAGCAGGGCCTATGACAATTGAACTCTCTTAATTGAATTTATGTCGTAGTCCAACTAGGATAAGGGTTTATTATTACCTAATTAGAATTAGATCACTTATTTTTAATCAAAATTAAACTTCTCTTTATTTCTGATTAAAGTTAGATTTCTTATTATCTAATTAAGATTATGTGTCATATTTCGATCATGCTCGTGTCTATATAATTTAGTGCAATAATTTTGTATTGGATGGTGAGAGTAAGATTCATAGTGTAAGTGAAGGATTACTTGAGTCCATTTAGACTACATATAAAATTTAATAACCAGACCAAGTTGAAAGAAACACATTAGGTATCCTACTCCAAGCAGTAGCCCAAAATTTGSCMSATGCCCTAACCCAATCCTAACTAACCCACCTCCGACGAGAGAGATTGGTCAAATGGCAAGAAGGAGAGATGGGCAATGAAGCCACTGCAAAGGATTAGGGATTCAGGACCAGTAACATTTATGATTCTCCAACTTGAAGGTCATTAAGAGTGCTATAATCAGAACCTGCATTCAAAATGATTACACAATCGGAAACAAGTGCCAAATGAAATCAAAGTGAAGAGCCTTCAAGCTCGTCCGGAGTAAGAGAGTAGCTAGAGAATTCAAGTCTCTTGCCTATAAATACTTTCACGTACTGCCAAAACACAAGTTAACATGGCTCTGTTCATTTTCTTTCTGTTGTCTATCTTTCCTTCTTTGATCTTTTCCCTTTCGATCACATCACTCCCAAAGCTCCCATTACCATCGAATGTTACATCTCTGGAATCACTGCCTTTTGACTTGTAAGGTCTATTCTAATGGTCGTATTTTTTAATATCAATCCCTTATTCATATTTTTATTAATTTTTTTATACTTAACGATAATCTTTTACACTCTCAACATTCATTATATTCTCATCTTATTAATTAAATTCGTGCATATTATATTTTAAAATTTTAAAAAATATACAGAGATAATAGCTTAACAATTCATGAATACCAACCTCGTAATCTTAGAGCATAAAAAACAAAAGAAAAGCATACCGATCTACTGTATAACTTGTTCTCAGGACTAAAAAATTTTTTGAGGGCATAGAAGACCTCGAGAAGTCACCAGTTTGCGGACTGCCTCTAGGTTGGGTTTCGACAATATAAGAGGCAGACTCTATGCTTGTGATCGTTTATAGGACTCACGGCCACAGGACCTTTAGGTGGGCTTGTAACTACACTGGTACCGATGAAAGACGGCAATCCCTACCACTGTCTTATTGCCATTGATGTTGATGCTAATGCGGTGGTTTTCTTCACCGACGCCAGTTCGGTTTTACAGTCCAAAGTCTGTCAAACCTTTTAAGCAAACTGCACCATTTGCAACGTTGATAACATATTGGTGTTAATGTTGCAGGGAAGCAGAAAAGTCCATTCAAAGTGGTGACTCAACAGCAAAATTATAAAAGTACGATCCGCTGACCGGAAAAGTTGAAGAGTTGCTCACAGGGCTTGCTGGAGCTGTTGGGGTGGCGACTGATAGAGATGCTACTCTTGTGCTAAGTCACTGAGTTCATAGCTAAGAGAATTCGAAGGTACTGGCTCAAAGGACAGAAAGTATGCCCTTCTAGATTGTAATGACGTTTGCAGGAGTACCGAACAAGATTAAGAGGAATATGGAGGGAGATTTCTGGGTTGCGGTAAAAATTCCGAATAGTGACTCTACTGTGTCTCCCCAAGGCGTAAAGCTCAATTCCTCCGGCCAAGTGCTGGCCACTGTGGGTCTCAGTAAGGACCAGGCATCGGATTACTGTTGTTCAAGAACAAGATGGAAAATTATACGTGGTTGGTCGGTGTTTAACCTTTGTTTGGCGTTACGACATTGTTTACTGAACTCCTTGATGATGCTTTACCAACTTCCGAGAACAATAAATATGGATGCCCAGATTCAGAAATCAAAACAGCTATATAAGAAAGTTCCGTCGAATAAAGACTTTTTCATCTTTCTTCTTCACTTCCTGCTCCTCACACTTTTCTGCGTTCAGTTTGGTATTCAAGTCTTCCTCTCATTTAACAACGGATTTCTTAACTAGACAAGGACCGTTTCATACATCACACTAGAAGTAAACAAGTCTACGCATTAAAGGCGCATCAACTGTATTGGTTAGGATCAAATCTGATAGTTCTATAAGATTTAACAGCAAGGATTTCAAAACATTGGGTTATTATGTATGCTAAAATCACAGTTCAAAGAAAAGTTTTCTCAAACTTCAATGACCAAATTAAGCATAGATCAAGAAAATGAGCATAATTACATTCAACTTCCAAAATCATGTTTTCAAACCTATTACATACAATAGGTTACTGCAATGTGCCCTAACTATTCTTACTAGAGGACGCTTACCTAGCCAACGCTTAGAACCGGCTCTGCCTAAACTTTTCTGGCTCGTCCCAATATTCCTCGGTTATTCGAGGGTTGCTGGGCAGTTCCCAACAGGTAACTTTAATATGGCCAATTTCCCCTCTTTCGCAATCACTTTCGGTGCTGCTCTAGCTAAAATTGTCCATCCTTTCCACGTGTCATAAGCATGTTATGTATTAATGTGCCTAAGGGCATATTGGTTGAAATAGATTCGTCAAAGCATACGGCTTTTTGGATGTAGATGATGATACCTATATAGATGGATCTGATATCGTACAATAACCCATAGTTGGATATATGAATGCAAGCGAACGACTCATGTTATGATCTTCAACATCCTRGATCTTTCCATTCCGTCATATGGCTTATGTTCTTCATGTAGCGTTTAGATTGAATGACTATGAAATTACATCGATACTTTCACATACTATGGGTAACATAGGAGCCATCACTACTTTTCACCAGGAAGTCTTTAAAATTACCATGGTTTAGCTTTCAATTTGCCTCTGACCATCAAATGAAATGTGAATTACACCTGACCTCACAAAACAACAGAGACAAAAAAAAAAAGCAGAATCAACATCCAAAACAATGCAATGACTTCGGATTTAGACCAGGGAATGCTGAACATTAAGTGAGCTGCATCTAAATACCACTAGCATTCAACAAAGACTAACTCCCATGAAATCTTATTTTCAAATCAAATCACCTTCCTTCAGGATCCGTTACTATGAAAAACAAACTGTCCCAAATTTGTCAGACGCAAGCAGACATCCATAACTCAAAGTTCAAATTACAGGGCAAGAGGGGAATTCAAATCTGACATGCATTGCCATCCAAACTTTTCTCTTTACTAATTACTCTAAAAAACCAAATTGAAGTACCATTAATGGCATGACAAACTAGCAAACTAGCAAAGAACAAAAGCAGAAGCTTTTATGATTGCTTCAGTTCTAAACAAGCACACATAGGCATCATATTTTCAAATACAGGGCCTTTCCTAATCTAATTAGAGGTCAATTTATTTACGGAGCTAGATACTACTATATTTTTGATACCTAAATCAGTTTCTATTCCGCATGCTCATCAGCTGATGAAGGCAAAGCCAGAGGAAGCAGATAATGTCATCACAGACAGAATAGGAAAGAACAACCCATGTTCAAACCATTTGACTAGATTCAAAATAATGAATTTCTACGTTAATAGCCAATGGTGTCATTGCCCGAAACTAGTCATTTTTTCGAACTGATCTCACTGATAATTGAATTATTCATTTTTTTTCTTCCAGAACTATGTTATTGAACTATATTGGTCAAATCACCTTGCGTATGTGTGTCATCATTGCTTGTTCTTTTACTATGTAGCTAGCTTAGAAAATTGCTTACTGCTCCCAAATGGCAAGAACAAAACAAAATCAAAATACCTGGCTATGAGATTATAAACCTGCAAATAAATATGGAAGGGAAGAAATTGAAGAAGAAAAGCATAAATGCTTACTATTACGAACCATATATCTCTGCAGTTTAGTTAGAGGCTTAAATTACATAATAACAGATGAAAAGCACAAATCATACATTTACCACAGAGCTACTCCGGCACTTACCGTACAGAAATGCCAAAAAGCTATAACCAAGGTTCACACCGTCTTCATGTCATCCAAAAGTTCTTCAAGTTCTTCAAGTTTAGCATCAAAGAGGCCTAGAACATAGAAGACAGCAATTTGTCACAAATTACTAAGATTCACTTTCACATTAACTTTAATAAGTGTGATAAATTGGATTTGTGCTCACCAATGGGGCTAGTTGCTTTGAGTATCTCTCCATTTGATATGTGCMTCTTCTTTGCTCTACCATATTCAATTTCCTCCATCCTTCTCACTTTCATCTTATCTACCTTTGTGTGAAATTCAGATGCAGTTTTCACTAACTCTGCAGGAAAGCATTATATTTGTGAGAAAGCAGTATACTATAACAGCATGCATAATTAACTTAAAATTAGCTCCTTTCCAAGGTCAGAGAGTGCCAAAAAAATTCAGAAGCTAAGGCCATGGGAAAGGAAACCACAACTGCAAGTTACAGTTCATTAATTGGAGACCTAATACAGCCAACACCAGGGTCACAGCAGAAGGAAAAAACAAGGAAGGATGTATAACTTAAGCCAGTCATTGCTGAATTGTGGAAAGCAGCAAATGGACGATAATACATCACAAGATAACAATTATTTAGGAGGTTGAGCTGTTAGGTAGACTGATGAAGCAAGAAGCAGTGTATCGCTAAAATCGGTCATCCAAATAGCTATCGTGTTACTTCCAGTACCAGAACAGTCAGAAACTGGTAGAGAAATCAAAAGACTATCATCCTCAAATATTTCAGCATAAAATCACAAAGAAAAAGGTGGA
This sequence comes from Rhazya stricta, assembly GCA_001752375.1. Lineage (NCBI taxonomy): Eukaryota > Viridiplantae > Streptophyta > Magnoliopsida > Gentianales > Apocynaceae > Rhazya > Rhazya stricta. The sequence continues at coordinate 3,492,410 of MEJB01000012.1, read as the reverse complement.
GAATTCTTTCCAAATGAAGTCCAGATAAATCAGACTTTAGCACCTTCGAACATTGCATGCACAGAATCTTTCTCATATAACTGCAAAACTTCATCAACAGCTGCAGCAGACTGACTGATTAACATGGACTGCCCTTCTAACATTTGAATCTCTCTGTTAAGATCTGCAGACTCTTGTCCAACCTGAGGAGAGAAGGGAAAATTGAAGATTAGCATGAACAAATAMGAACAGAAGAAAAATATTTGCAATACACATGGTTTTGCATACCAAAGCAAGTTTATTTCTCAAGAACTCTAGCTGCGCATCCAGCTCTGAATTGCTAAGAGCATCGTGATCCAATAAACTGTCATCAGATGACTCATCCTGAAATGACATTTATACAGAAAAAATCTTGATCAAACAACTTCTCCTGAATTGAAAAGAATTGAACTTGACTTTTTCCATCAAATCACCTAGAGTCGTCTGCAGTACAGGGCACTCAAAATTACACATCCAATTTCCTCTCTCTATCTCTCTCTATCTGTCTCTCTCTCTCTCTCTGTGTCTCAAAAGGCAATAATGGAATTATCTCCTCTATGTATAGTTTCTTAAGCAGAGAAGAAGCAGAAAATTGATAAATAAATTCTGAAATGTCCTCTGTTTCCAGCTGCAATAATTAGGTGGGGAAAGTCATAAACTTAACCTAATGCCCCTGATATAAATTTAAAAATAAAGCATGCCCTCAGATTAAGCAGACAGTTTCTGAAAGCAATTAAACAAAAATATTAAATAAAAATCCAGAAAACTTACAGCTTTGGGCACTGAAAATCCTTCAGGAACAACAAAACAATGCCGCAAGCAATACTTCTCCCACATATTCAGCCGTCTACCCAAAGCCGATTGGACCATGTTCCGTACACACGCCACGCCCTTTTCAATTCAATGCAGTAACAATCAAAAAGCTACCAACTGTATACTCATATTCTTAATTATTGCCGTTGCCACTACAGAATCTAATCTAACATAAACACAAAACGAAACATAAATATACATAATCGCCACACATACAAAACAAAAGAACCAAAACTCACCTTGTTAAGATCGCCAGACCGACCAGCCTCGTCAGTTTTCAACATTGTGGATGCTTGCCTATCATTCRYATGTTAAATGACAAACAAACAGAAAAGAAGCATAAAATCAAACCCGAAATTAAATCGTTAGTGTTAGGGTGATAAAGAGAGAGGTATACTGGTGGAAAAAATTGAAGGCTTCATMAACTAAGTCGTCGACGGAATTGAGGACCTCATTAATGAAGAGCTGCGGCTTCAGATTCAGCGATTCAAAAAGTGCTTCACTTTCASTGCCTTCCATTTCTGCTTTTCTCCTTTCCCCAAAACTTCAGGGGAAGAGAGGAAGGAGAATCTGTAGGTTTTATTCAAATCGAGGGTTTTCCTTCCTATTCTTCGAGCATTTCTTTTTCTATTTTATCTTTTCGTATTCCCGCCAAATCACCAGGTGTGGGACTTTAGTTTTACAAACAAACCGCTGTCGACCAGAGTTAGCGCCCCCAAATCAAAATTTAAAGGAGTTTTTTTAGTAGGATTTTTAAATATATTTATATGTTACAATTCTTCCGTACAATTTCTAATAACAATCAAAGCATAATGTACTTTATTTTTTAAATATATCATACTTTGATTAATATTTTTAAAGTATAAAAAATATATTAAAAAATTTAGAACATTTATATCTCATATTTAATCGTAACATATTTTTATTCTCAACATATAAATTTATGAACTTTTATTTTTAAAATGAGAATTTTATTAATTAAAATTAAATAAAATTCTACGCAATTTAACTTGTTTCTTCGATTTAGATTTAAATTGCAATTCAACTATAGAAAAAAGAAAATATCATTTCATATTAAATATTTCAAGATTTAGTATATTCAAAAAAATTTTATAAGAAAAGATATTAAATTTATATCGAATCAAAGAAAAAATTTGCCTTGTTTATTTATTTTTTAAAAGATGAATATATAAATGCAATCTAATAAATTTAAAGTAACATTAAAGCAGCTACTAACTGCAAATTGATCCAAACTAACTTTCTTCCCCTTAAATTTGTATCTTAAATAAATTTTTCCTTAAAATAATATACTATTATTTTTTAGCATATTTTGCTCAAGTCCGAAAAAAAAAAAAGAACTTGATTAAAATAATAATAATAATAAAGGAAATAATCTGGAGCATATTTTCAATGTTAAAATAAAATTTTGGGAAAAAAAAGGAAATATCTTGAATGCACAAGCTCACTGGAAGGGCCTCCTTACGATGTGCATGTACCGAAGGCTCTTCAGCATGGCGAAGAAGAGCTCCTCTTCCTCGATTCAAGTTCTGTACGACCTTTGCAAGAAGACTTTTTCTCCCACAGGATCACCGCCACCTTCTTCTGAAGCAATCCAAAAGCTTTACTCTTTGTTAGGTACTTACTTCACTTCTTGTTCTTCTTGATTTGCGTTCTTTTAATTCCATTTTTGTTTCTTCAATTTTGCAATTGGGATTGGGTTTGGATGCTTTGCCAAATTTATCATATGGGTCTATGACTGTTTGATGATTTTATGATATGCGTCTATGATTATTTGATGATTTCATGATATAGGCCTCTGATTATTTGATGATTTATTAATTATTAGCAAGTGGTTTTTTTTTTTTTTTTGGTGTGCGCGTGTTTATTTAACCAAACGAATTACAGTTTAGATGCGAATTATTTTGTTCTTTCGTTGTGAAGTAGATTTCATTTTTTTAACAAGGGTGATTCCAAATGTGTGCTCAACCTCCAGAACTTTGCACAAATTTGCTCATAATCAATTACTGCAAAGTTTCTTCTTTTGGAAGATAGAATAGTTTTTGCACCGATTATGTAATGCAAGGTGAAGAATTTGGTCTTGCGATCCTCGTGTTCCAGATATCCGGATTAGTCATTTTCTCTTTTATGTATTCTTCCAAATCTGCAGAACTTCTGATAAAGGATAACCTTTTAACAATGTGCTTTTCTATTGCATAAGTTGGTATATACCACTTTGTTGTTATTARAGAAAAGATTCTCTGGCGACCTGGGTTTAGTCTGCATTTTGTATTTTGAAATCTACAATCATTATTAAACAAATTTAGTCTAAATGGAAACTGTACTTTGTTTGAGCTCCATTTGGTTCCTAGATCTTGATAGGAAAAGAGAACAGAAATCAAGTTTGATAGACAATGAGTTCCTGCAATTTGTTGTTCATGATAAATAAAGCTTAACCATGAATATTTTCCTTGTTAGCTGTTTTCTTGACATCTATAATCAATAATTCTCTTTCAATTTTGGCCATAATTATTTCTATCTGCACATTCCTTGAACAAGACAAAGTGTCCTAGAAGTTTATAGCTTTTTTTTGTAATTATTATTTAATACCAAGTCTTAATAGGAGGCTATTTTTTATCCAAATTGAGTGCTCGAGTTAGGCAGGATTGTTTGATATGATGACATAGATTCTCTGAAAGTGCTGATGGTATGATTTGGATGCATCATTTACTGTTGTTTTGTAGACACACTTGGTTCGGCTGATCTTGGGCTGAAAGAAGTAAACCAAGAGGATGATAGAGGTCATGGTCTGTTAGGACTTAACTTGTTTAATAGGGTAGATCGGTGGGCCCAGCCAATTACTTATGTGGACATACATGACTGCGAGAGTTTTACGGTAAGGTTTTTCTCTTATTCCTAAATGTTGGTTTTTGCATTTAAACTAATTAGAATCTAGTTCTGATCCTCCTCGGAAATGCATTTGAAATTTGGCAAACTTTATGTTTGTTCTATGTCTTTTTGCATATTATATTCTTTGAGACTGTAGCTTAGAGCTTATTACTCCTTCCATTTCTTTTTACTCGTCATATTGAGGGTTTGTACACAGATTAAGAAATCCCTACGGTAAAACAGTAAATCAAAATGACTAAACTAGTCCTATCTTAATTTCACCAACAAACTATGTCTCTCCTTACTAATAAATCAAAAGGTTTAGTTTGGGAAATGAAAAGGCTGAGCTGACTGTTTAGTTTTATGAGGCTAATAAATTAGTAAGGGTGAATTGGGAAAAAAATACAATAAATACTTCATCGATTTTGTAAAGCAAYAAGTATTTTGAAACAAAAAGTTCTAGCAAATGCGACAAGAAGAAAGAAACGGAGGGAGTATTTGTTACATGACCAGAAGAGCTCAAACAAATTTAATATCRGATTGAGCATCCCATGTTTTTCTATCTTACAGACGATGSGTTCTCAGAGTTTTTTTCATTCCATCAAGTTCAAGTTATGAGTAGGTTACATTTTTGTAAAATTTACGGGCCCTCTCCTTTTTGTGCTCAAAATTTTCCTAAAGATGCTTGTTGAAGCACCTCTGAATCTTTTATTCCCTTTGTTCCTCAATCAGCAGTCAACTGCTTTGCTCAGGTGATTAACCCTCTGTGCTAAGAAACTAGACCAGAACAATAGTGGTGAACTTCCTTATTTTCATTTCACCTAAAATTAATGGAGCGGACAATGGCTGGTAGAAATAAAATGTAGTATGTTCCCATAAACATGAGTATCATGTTCTTTCTAGATTTTGTTTTCTCTAGAACATAGTGCGCTCATTTAGTCTCTAATGGATGTCTGTCTCATATATATAATAATCTATGAAAGCTAAGCAGTTTTCAAGGAAATGAAGCCATTAATATTTCAGCATACGCTCCATGCTATCCTGCTTCATATAATGATATCTTCTATTTCCTTAACTGTCATGTTCACAAGGTTGCAATCAGAAAGCGTTTCTTCAGCAAGGTGGTTTGTGTGATCACTTTATCTTATTGGCTTATCAGCCTGTTTTCTTTCTTTTAATCTTTTGCACTTTACCCTGGAATAATGTTGCTCAACCTGACCTACTTCGGTAAGCTTTTATCTATTTGTAGGCAAAGGATTAACCGAAGTTGTTAATGGAGTTAATGATATTCAATGCAGATGTGCATATTCTGCTTTCCAACTTCATCAGTTATTCCCCTTCATGATCATCCTGGGATGACTGTTCTAAGCAAAGTTCTGTATGGTTCCTTGCATGTGAAAGCATATGATTGGGTTGAGCCACCCCAGATCAAAAAAAGCAATCAGGTGGATCATCCTTCAGGTCCGACTCTAACTCATTTACACAATTGGTTCTGTGTCTCGGAACATGAAAAACTGGGCTTTAGTAATTTGGTATAATAATTCTACTAATGTTTTTGGTGCAAATTTCCTTTTCTTGTAAGAAATGTAGAACTGAAGTTGACAGAAACCAGTTGTGCATGAACTCTCTGGCGTAAAAATTTGGAAAGGATGATATATGGGAAGCCCTAAAATTTAGTTTGATTTATTGGTCGGGATTGTGTCAAATTTTTTGACGTCCAAAGAATTTTAGCAAACAAAACACTAAAATATGCTTGGGATTTGGAAGGGGAAAACTCTGATATAGTTGAAAATGAGAGTTGCCACAGCATTTTTTCTAATATGCTCTTTCTTGATCTAACAACTGAGAGTTGAAACTTAAAATCATATTCCAGCCATCATAGCATCATGATCTTATGTTGAATGTTATCATTGAACAGATCTAATATGCTTGTGGTTGACTACCACACATGGCTAAAGAGTTGATATGATAGGAGGGCAAGGAAGTTCGTTCTTCCCAGGACATCTTCCTTAGTTTGCACTATAGGAAGGCTCCGTGTAGTTCTCTATCACAACTGAAATTCAGTAAAAAGTTTAGCATGACAGGAGTTGCTGAAGTAAACGCTTACGTCAAGAATAAAATCAAGAATAAATTTGAGAAGTGTAACATAAGAGATCTCAGTTTGGAGGTGATAAACAGAACGTAAAAAACTATCAATGCAATTCTTAAATTGGAGAAATTATATGCCTACAGTTTGCCATGCTCCAAAATGTGTTGGCAACCATCGAGATATGCCCTTTCCTGGTCTTTTGAAAATTAAATAGCTTACAACTGAAAGTTCTTGTTTACATCTTTTTAGTTGTTATGGAGTTCATCCTTCAAGAACTCCCAACTGAGACAAGCATGTTAATTGAGTGCTCATCGGCTAATTGTGTCATTTTGAGCCAATTTCTGGCAGGAATTCTTTTATGTCATTTTGACAAAACCCTCGTTTGGCAGTGAGATTGGCTAAGTTGACTGTTGATAAAGTTCTGACTGCACCATGTTCTCCATCCGTTTTGTATCCGAAGACTGGAGGAAATCTGCACTGTTTTACTGCAATAACTCCTTGTGCTGTCCTTGACATCTTAGCACCTCCTTACGCTGAAGCAGCTGGCAGGAAATGTACCTACTACCATGACTACCCTTATGCGACATTTTGTAAGTTCCCACTATAATACCTTAAAGGGAATAACTTGATTCAGAGTCTYTGCTCTGGGCTTCTAATATTATGAGACTTCTGGTGATTTATTTCAGCTACTGGGAGTGGAAATGAGATTGAAAATGGAAAAGAAGAGGAGTATGCTTGGCTTGCCGAAATTGGGACACCGGATGATCTACATATGCGTTCAGGAACGTATACGGGTCCAGCTCTTCTGGCTTAGTTGCCATTAGTAGATCTTTTTCCTGAGTTGGGAGTTCTTGAAGACGCTCCTGMTGCTTTTAGATGAAATCACCAGAGTTATGCTCGTAAAATGTGGCTGAGATTCTCAAACTTCCAAAAATGACTTATGAGCATACTTTTGATAATCTTTTATGTATATCAGATCCTACATCTAGTTGTATATTAGGCATCTGCTCTTCCTTTTTTCCGTTTTTCTTCATATTTCCTTTTTTCTTCATTTTTCCTTTCTAGCTGTAGTGTTATTGGCTGTTTTACAGACTCTTCTTGAAGTAAGGCCATGCGAAGAGCCCACTAGTTGTATAAGAGTGCTCGTTGTTTTTTCCCTCCTAACTGATGCTGCATGCGCTGGAACTGTAAATTCAATCCACTTCCAAGGGAAGAACTATAAGATGGATGGGAGAGAAAATCACTTTGATTGGTTGTTTAAATTACTTTTATTTTCCTTTTTCTATTCTCTGTAGTTCTGCAAACTATTCACATCCAGTGTCATTGGATTGGAAAAGAACTCGATTGCAGGCTGAGAGTGGAGCATTAAAAATTTCTGACTTRAGAACTGAGAAAAGCTATTCTGCCTYCTTTGGCTGACAAATTGACAGGGACTAAAGGGAGAAGGAAACCAGAATTTTCTTGAAGCTCTTAGACATCAGCCGGTTATTCAAAACCAGAACATTGGTGTTTACATATAAAATAAGGCTTTTTAAGGTTGTATGTAGAATTGATTTTCTCTCCAGGTTCCGATCTTTCTGGGTTGCATAGAAGAAGATGTCATTCACTACCACAAAGGAATAGAAAGATGGGTGCACATTAGCTGGTCCTGGACCGGAACCGCTAAGTTCGGTATGCAGTCCGACAAGACCTATACTATTATTTCTTCGATCACATTTTCATCACAAGATGAACAGATATTCTTTCTATTATACCTTGCAAAATGCTCCAACTTGCTTTCAAGTACACTGGGAAAACCAAAATTATCCCCAGCTATTTTGGCTCATAGGTCTACAAATCTCAGAATCATTGAAAATATCCCGTTTCAGATAGTATCTGGAAGGAGCCAGGCTAACACTCCTTCAAGGTGATCTGAATGCTTCACCAGCATAGCGAACATTTCCAAGTTCCTCCTCAATGCGGAGAAGCTGAAAGTAACCCAATAAAAACGTTACAAATCTAACAGTAAATTATATGCGGAGCATCAATAGTAAATTAAGCAGGAAGACATAGCCACACAAATAAATAAAAAGGACTGTCGAGGTGTTTATTATCTGAGCATGTATCACCGAGATTATGCTTATGGATGTGAAAGCCCTAAACAAACAAATAAAGGACCCTAGTCCTCAAGAAACAAGATCAACTTCCAGATAAGATCTGCTATTAGTCATTCAAACATACCACTGCGATGGACCAAATTTAAATTGAAAAACGTATAGACAACACCTATTATGCTTTGCATTCAATAAGAACCACAATTGTGAAACCAAGGCACTAATACCATCTTTGTTTCTAGCAGCTTAATGAAGTTCAATTGAAGGACTTGCATGGCTAGCATTCAGACAACATATCCCCTTCAAGACGTTCTTAATGCCACACTCACAGAGAGAGGAATTGAGGCCGAGGGAAAAGGCTGAACCACATCTAAGAGGTAAAGAGACAAAAGAAACTAAAATAGTTGGATTTCAGACCTGATTGTACTTCGCTAACCGTTCACTACGGCAGGGAGCTCCAGTCTTGATCTATATCGGAGAAAATATTACCATTAATTGAATATTGAAGTAGATGAGTATACATAAGAGGGAATAAAATCGAGTAGATGATAATTACCTGTCCACTGGCCAAACCAACAGAAAGATCTGCAATGAAGTTATCTTCTGTTTCACCACTGCGGTGGCTGACCATTACACCCCACCCTGCAGCTTTTGAGTCAAGGGCTGCTTGAATTGATTCAGTCACTGTACCGATTTGGTTAACCTAGAATATTTAACAGCTAAGAAGAGGCTTAGTACATCATGGAAAAACATGAATAATTAATAAACCGAGGTTCATCATTGTCAATTGCAGAACTTCTTAAGATCAAACATATTTCTTCCCTGGTATCAACTGCAACAGATCCAACCAAGTGACTTAAATGTCCTGGTCTAGATGCCACTACAATCGATCAGAGAAACTAAAAACTTAATTTTATTTATAAATAAAAAAATAGCTTTGGAACCATAATAATTTTACAGATGCATTGTCTCCATAAGTTGCATGTGAGATRCATAACATTGGAAAGACAAATATTTGTCCACACGTCACATTAATATAGCTACTTCTGCTTCAATTGTTTTCACCGACATCAATAAAGCTTTAAATCATATCATAACCTCATTAAAAGAATTCAAACAAGTCATATTTAAATATTTGTGTCACCTTGATAAGTGTACGTTCAACTACCAACTGACTAAAATAGTAAAGTCTATGCAACAAAGTCAAGCCTTGCAAGATATTTGGTATTGCAATACAAGCAACTTAYGGATGTATAGTTGAAAAGGTCAAGAACATGTTTTGATAGGTATAACAGTGTAGCCTTTTTGGCTTGAATCATATAAGATGTTGCTTTGCTCCGACTGCAGTCTAAACTTAGCTCTAATTGAAATAAAGCAAAAAAGTATACACATGGCCAAGTAGTCATCTTTCACCTATGGGGCTGATTATTCTTTTCTTTTCTTCTTACAAAGTAAAGTCAGCTCATCTAACTTAACTGGTCAAGAAAACTTCATAAAAATTGTGGAAGGGATCAATATTTGAACTTCATAAACAAACGATAATAGTTGAATTAAGTTACTAAATCCTATAAGTTTACAAGATTTCATCTTAATGTGAAATTGTGAGAGCTAAATCATGGATGCAGGTTCGATTAATCCGATTTTCCAAAGCTCAACTTAAAGGGAACCACTGCAACACATGATTATTTTGTAGGACACAAATAATATATATGTGGCCTAAAAATTCAACCAAGATCCTCTACTGTAAGCATTACCTTCAACAGCAAAGCATTGCAGGACTTCTTTTGAATTGCCTCAGCTATTCTCTTTGGATTGGTGACCAACAAGTCATCACCCACAAGTTGTATGTCAACTGATGACTGCAGTGATGCCCATGAGCCCCAGTCATCTTGATCAAAGGGGTCTTCAATTGATACAATTGGGAACTCTTTAATGAATTCCTTGTAAAGATCACAAAGGCTCTGAGCTGCAAGCACATGAGCACCATCATTTGGTTGTTTCTTAAAATTTAGGTCATATTTCCCTTCTTTTGTAAAGAATTCTGAAGCAGCGACATCCATCCCAATTTTAATCTGCATCCAATTCCATCCACAAATAAGAAAGACCATGCAAGTWTTGTGAGGGGACAACATAGCTAATTTCTCCTACCTTGCCCATGTAACCAGATTTTTCAATGGCATCCATAAGCAACACTAGTCCTTCACGATTGTCCTGAACATTAGGGGCAAACCCTCCTTCGTCTCCAACATTGCATGCATCTTGTCCATACTTCGCTTTTATAATTCCCTTTAAAGTGTGATAAACTGATCCAAAAGATAAAATAAGATAAGCTTTCCCCTCTACACTTAGAAAAAATTATTTTTTGGAGGTGAAGGGTTATTCAAATGAACATCTTGCTAACCTTCGCTGCCCATACGAAGTGCCTCAGCAAATGTGGTGGCTCCCACAGGTAGTATCATGAATTCTTGCATTGCCAAATTGTTACCAGCATGGCTTCCCCCATTGATGACATTGAATGCTGGAACTGGCATAACAAGCTCTTCTGTTCCTGATAATTCCTGAATGTGTTTGTACAAGGGGATTCCCTTTGCTCCTGCACCAGCTCTACACACACTAAGTGACACTCCAAGAATTGCATTTGCACCCAGTTTGGATTTGTTTGGAGTCCCATCAACTTCCAGCATAACTTCATCAACATCAGCCTGATTCCTTTATCCAGAAGGAAGGCAAGAACTCTCTTAGTTGAATGTCTTGAATACATATGCACATAAAAAGCCTCAGAATGCTAATCATTTCAATATGGGGGCAAACAGCACAAACATACAACTTCATAAGAGTATTACATGTATTTGAGAACATTTTTCTGTATTCCTGAGATACAGATTAATTTTATGATGATTACATGACCACTAACATAAACTTGTTTTTTTTCAATAGTCCTTTCTTTCATACTTGATAATTCTTTGCAACTGTTGGGTTCTTCAACTCTTAATCAATGACTATACGAACTCTGAAGCTCTRCAACTCATAAAGATACCTCTTACACGAAAACATAGTAAGAACAGCGAGCATGATAGTATCAGAATGCATATTGAATATCAGTGAAGTAAATTTTCTAACTGAATCTTCTTTTGCAACTTTATCTATATAGCATTGCAATTTGCAAACCTCAAAATTAAATCAAACTGACAAGACAAATGAAACATCATAGGAAATGAACCAAGAATTAAAAAAAAAAAAAAAAAAAGTACCTGACATCAACGCCGATGAGCTTGGGACTCAATATATCGTTAATATTCTTGACAGCATTGAGAACACCTTTACCTCCATAGACACTTTTGTCACCGTCTCTAAGCTCTAATGCCTCGTAGATCCCAGTAGAGGCCCCACTTGGGACAGCCGATCTGTAGAGTTGACCATCTGGGCCGTCCGTAACAAGATCAACCTCGACAGTAGGATTTCCTCTGCTGTCTATGATCTGCCTTGCCTTCACTGACTTCACCTTAACAGAGGTCTTTGAAGCCGTGGCAGCAGCAGGAGCAGTGGCAATGGAGCTGCGGATCACAGACGGTTTACACTGTATCTTTCTGATGGTAGGGACTGAAAAAAGTTGGGTTTGAGAGGTGATCTTGGTGGAAAAAAATGGCTTTGAAAGTGGGGTCGGAGCCAAAGCCATTTTTGAAATGTTGTGTAGGGAGAGATGGTGATGAGTAGGTTGGTGGAGCTGGGTGGTTTCGGTATATATTAGATGGGGAGAAGGTTAAAGGTGGCTGGGAAAGTCCGCCGTGGGGGCGGAGAAAGCAAGGGACGTTTTGAGAAAGTGAATTTTGTTTGGTTAAGAAGTAGAGAAACGGAACTTCGGGAGGAGGGTTGGTGGCGCTTTGGTGTTTCCAGGGGACGTTGAGGAGGACTTGGGCGGCGGTTGCGAGGGAAGTAGTAGGTGTACTTTGTACAAGTGTTTTGTGGGGTCATTCTTCCAACTCATCTATTTTGTAGTACTGGGACCCAGTAATTAAGACACACCTGAGTTGATGTCATTTGAGCTAAATTATTTATTTTAGTTTTTTATCACCCTCATTTAATCTACTAATATATAATATTTAAATAAAAATAAGAATAGTCATCCTTTCAGCCTTTCATTTAAGTCGAAATGCAGGAAGGGTTATTTTTATTTAAATAATATCTATTTATTAATCACGATCTATGTTCAGTTTGCAAGTTATGAATTTAATCATATCTTTAGTAAATTAGGCTCCATTCAATTTGCATTTCAATTTAAAATTTTTTATTTTTAAAAACATTTTCGTTTTCTATTTGAATAACTATTTTTAAATTTGTTAAAAATGCATTTGAGTTGTCATTTTTAAAAATTATTTTATAAAATAAAAAATTAGAAAATATTTTCAGATTCAGAATTTGACAAAAGAATGTTTTGACTATTTTGAACGGATCTTATTATTAATTAAATTTTAAATATTATTGGTCAATATCATAATATTTTTAAATTAAAAAATTAAAATTAAAATTAAGTGTCATCTAATTAATAAGAATTATTTTAGATAATGACTAAAGAGAAATAGTAAAAAAAAATATATATTTTCGTATTTTGATTGAACGACAGTGTTTTGCTTGAAAATTATCACAACAACATTTTGATTGTTGATAGTTTTTAGTACAACTTTTTTTCTGTTTTCAAGAATATGAAAGATAACTCAATTTTTAGTATTTTGAGAATTTGAAAATAAAAAGTAGTTCCGTTTGCATTTCATTTTGAAGTTTTTATTTTTAAAAATATTTTCAATTTTATATATTGAATGTTTGTTTTCAAATTTTTCTAAAAAATGTTCAATTTGTCATTCTTAAAAATTATTTTTAAAAATAAAAGATTGAAGAACAGGTTCGATTTACAATTTAATAGAAAAATATTTTGACTATTTTGAATGAATTTACTTGTAAATTAGATTTCAAATAAAATTACTCAATATTAGAATCTTTTTAAATTAAAATTAACAATAAGAATTAAGTGTCATTTAATCAATTGGAAAATTTTTCAATGATTATTACAAAGAAATACACATCAATCAAGTTTTTCGTGCCTTGATTGTAGGAGAATGCTTTGCTTGATATTATTTTTAGTTTTTACTACAAAAAATATTTCTAGTTTCGAGAATGCATTTTCAATATTTTAAAAAATAAAAAATAAAAAATAGATTAAAAGCAGAAAAGAGAACGAGCCCTTATTCTTACATATTTATATTACTATACTTTTTATGTAATATGGAGTTTCATGCACGTAATTCATGAAAATTTGCTTAAATATTTTTCGTAAGAAGGGTCATGCATACGTAATATTACTACGTGATGCAAATGGGGAGTAATGTTTTCCAAATTTGAATATTTTAAAATGAGTTAAAATAAAATTTTAGTACCAATCAAGTTGGGTGGGTGGGTCCCACGCAAATTTCGATTTGGCTTCAACTACTTTTGATGATTGAACGTAAAATTAAGAATTTCCTTGCAGATTGGAAAAAGGAAAAAAATGTAAATTTTAATTACGTGGAAAGAAAATACTAAGTTTAATTTTTTGAGGGTTTTTTAGGAAATTACACTACTTCAAAAAGTGGAAATGTTTTAAGAAATTCTTGTGGGTTGGGAAAAGGTTAAAATGCAGCTACAAATTGGGCCGTACTGCCATTCAGATAATGGGCCCTACTCAATCTTCCATTGCCACGCGATCCTCGTTGCATAGTAGGCTCAGGAAAGGAAAATGAAGATTTTAATAATAAAAACTAAAAAGAAAAGGTTTTCTACGTAACACGTCAAATTGAATACATTTTTCAGGATTTTCTCTAATAATGATCCTACGTAGGCGGCACTTGTGCTCTCGTTGAACATTGGACCAATGCTGTTGAGCCACGTTGCACATTTGTGGCACACCACAACTCTTCTCGAATATTTCTAATTTCGAACTTGATTGTTTTTTTTTTTTTTTCCAAAATCACGTTAATTAATAAAATATAAATAAGTAGATAGATCTAATTTATATGTTTTCAAGAAGGCATATAAAATAAAATTTATAAAGAGAAAGTCTATTAACATATGACAGAAGCATTGTTAATCGAAAAGTTTTTTTTTAAAAAAAATATGTTATGTTTATAATTTAACATATTACGTTTATCAAACGTATTAAAAAAATTTAGGAAATTAAATACAAGATGACAAATTGTCATAAAATTTACATAGAGATGGATTAAGGCTCTGTCCTCTCCTATTCATAAATAGTTATTTTTAACTTTCTTTTAATTAAAAATTATTTTGATATGTTATTGATTGCTTTTTAAAACAGTCTATAATTTAAAAAATTTAAAAGAAACTTTTCTAGAAAAGATAACGAAATATCTTTTTTCGAAACAATGTGTCCTTATTAATGATGTTAAAAGAATAGCAAATCATTTTTTTAAAAGTATTTTTCGTTCGACAATTAAAAAAATATAAACTAAAAAGAAGAGTCCTAAATACATAAAAAATCTACTTTTTCGAATAATTTAATATTGGCCCTGAACCATTTTCTCCTGCTCATAACTCCAAAATGGTTTTATTAACCAAAAAAAAAAAAAAGAAAGAAAAAACTCCAAAATGATGGAGTTTTCTTTCATAAAATGCATTTAATGTCTTTAAATGCATTTTAAAGCGAGTTCAACTATACATTTGTGTCCTTGTAAAGTTTTAGTCAACTCATTTTAATTCAAATTCAAAGATTAAACTCGAGTCTACGTCTAAGCCATTTACCTTACGCTCTGGATCTTTTCGAATTTCGATTGAGCAAGACCGAGCTAACGAAGGTTGGGGTTCATCCCAATTCCCATCTYATTGGTATTCGGCTCCATCTTCCATTTACAACACRCGCWTGGCCTCCACTAATRCACGTCTCTCYCACTGCAGCCAAATCAGGAGCAAGTGCGTTTTTTGGACTAGAGAAACTGAAACTTCTTGACACCATTTGCAAAAGAATCGTCTTAATTGGGGTGTTATGTGTATCTATATTCACTGCATCTCCTGCAGTTACTGATCTCAGCTGGGATCATTAAAGAAATACTCAGGTCACCATAACTTAATTAATCAGGCCGGAGAARCAGCCACCAATGGGGGATCCTTAGCTCCTYATGTCTTCTTCAAACCTAAGATGATTCTRTTCCTCATTATGTCAGCYCTCTCTCACTCTCTCTCACATGTGTCAAAAACCAGACCTAMATCTTAGASTTCACGAGTAAATATATAAGAACCAAACWTGATTTTRGTACTTCGTCCATTCTGTCTTATCTCTGTCTCCTCCTTTTAACCCCASCGYTTCTCTCAGTCGAGCTTGGTGGCAAAGGGASAGCAATGSGGGCTGTSCTTATTGCCCTCTTRGTCGYAGTTTGTATCCTGCAGCCGCTGCGTGGACAGGAACTTAGCAGAGTAGGCCACAGAAGACGCAAGTGTGATCTTTATCAAGGAAGATGGGTTTTTGATGATTCTTATCCTCTRTACACCTCAAACGATTGTCCTTTCATTGAGAAAGCATTCAATTGCCAGAAAAATGGCAGACCTGATAAATTGTATCTCAAGTACAGATGGCAACCTTATGCATGCAACTTGCCGAGGTACATTTTCTTCTTCGTATATGATATAATTTGTTTCATATGGTTAATTTCTACTTTTTTCTATGTTTCTCCTTTATTTTCCATGAATGAAATTTCTTCAACTCGTTTCTCCTTTCCTTTTTCCTTTTGAAATCGAAGGACAAATTTGGTGAGGGAAGGCATTTCTCAGCCCCATGAGTTACTAAAAAAGATCTTAAGCATTATCTCATGCCGAAGTATTCGTTGTATTTCATTATTTTGATTAGAAAAGAAATAAAAAAATAATAGGTCAATAAACATACATGAAAATAAGAAACTCTAAAATTGAAAGAAAACTCTTATATCTTTGCTACTTCTATGCCTTCATGTTTTTCATCAATTAAGTTTCTTTTCCTTCATTAATTACATTATGAATTGGTCCAAATAAAATTTAGATCATGGAACTCTATCAATCTCATCCATTCCCACTTGTGTCCTCGTGCAGAGTTGGGGAAAAGTTCTCCTAGTACATCTCCAAAACAATTGGAGGCGGGAAGGGAAAACCTTGAWGAAGAGAAGGTTGTATGGTAATTTGGCATTAAGTTAAATAATTAGAAAATTAAATGACTTGAATTACAACTAAGTAACTGTCGACAGAACAAGTTTGACCTCGACAATTTTATATTATAGTGAGAGACAGGTTATTATTTAAGATTCCTGATCCATAGTTATAAACATTTGCTTAGGACATAATATACTTTGTGCAATTAAGATGTTCTATAATTTTTATAGTATGTAAACCCAGTATATTTCACCCTATTATCTGGATCCAATCGGAATTTAACACTGATTAACTTTCACAACTCGATTCCTCAGAAAAGCACATGCTTGTTTGGCTAATTCCTTTGGCAGCGCTGACACTTCTAATATTACTTGCCAGACGTTCATATTGATTAACCTAGTGAGACCTGCAGGTGCTATGAACGAGTGCGSGTCTCCGAGTCGTTTYAATAGTTAAGAAGCTTCTTTATTATAATATAAATTCGAGTTTAGCCTTTGTTTGATATGTTTTGAGTATAATAATATCATTTGTAAAGATGCTTACAAAAATGTTATCAAGTATATATAAAAATGTCTACTAGATCCAGAAAATTTCTGCAGAGAAAATGAAAAATTGACCAAGCATGTTGCATTTCACTTTTATATTTGTTAGTAGATCGTAGAACACTTCTCAAAAATGTTTTTTTCCCCTAACCAAATGTATCGCTTTGTCCTTTCAGGTTTGATGGCAGAAATTTGTTAGAAAGACTTAGGGGAAAACGCATAATGTTTGTTGGAGATTCACTGAGTTTGAATCAATGGCAGTCCCTCATATGCATGCTTCATAAGGCAGTGCCTCATGCTAGGTATGCCATAGCGAGGTCACAGGGTGTCTCCACTTTTAGGTTCAAGGTAAGTCTTTTTCAATTTCTCATCACTATATATCTCTATCTTCTGCTTTTAATCAGGTTTGTCTAGATTAAAGAAAGTTTATGTTAACCTTCTCAGAATTACTTCTATGCTACCCCTGCCGTCCAAGTCAAGTTCTTTGATTATCCTGTCCTAGTCTTCTATAAATATGTTTCAACAATGTCAGCTTGTACTGTTGCAGGCATACAATGTCTCAATATTGCTTTCACGCAACGCTCTCCTAGTTGATGTTGTAAGTGGAAAACATGGACGAGTTCTTGAGCTCAACTCAATCTCAAGTGGCAAAACTTGGATGGGAATTGACATTTTGATATTCAATACCTGGCACTGGTGGCTGCACACCGGACGCCAACAACCGTAAGAGCTCTTAGCATTGAACTTATGAGAACGCACTTGTATAATTTTAGCTCGAGAGTAAGTAACTATTGATTCTCTCGAACCAGCACCTTCAGTTTTTTTCCATTTCCCCTCCCTGTATGGCTGCAGATGGGATGTTATTCGGGATGGCAATAGAATCTACAAAGATATGAATCGGTTGGTAGCCTTTGAGAAAGGACTGAAAACATGGGCAAGATGGATAGACTCTAACATCAATCCCAACAAAACCAAGGTCATTTTCCAGGATATTTCACCGGACCATGCAGAGTAAGTAAAAACTCAAGTTGATTTAGGATAATTAATAAATGAATGATCATCAAAGATTTCATCAACCCTAATGCTGTTTTTCCTTTGATCATTGACAAATTTCAGTGCAAGTTCATGGCGTGGCCGGAAAGTGAAGAACTGCGAAGGACAGCAGAAACCTACATTCCAGCAGCCCTATCACGGAGTTGGGCACCCGGCTGAAAATGTGGTGAGGAGAGTGTTGAGAAGCATGTCTAATCGTGTTTATCTTCTCCAAATAACAAGCTTGTCGCAGTTGAGGAAGGATGGACATCCTTCTATCTATGGATTTGGAGGACGCAGAGGCTCAGACTGCAGCCATTGGTGCCTTCCTGGAGTTCCAGATACTTGGAATCAACTTCTATATGCAGCTTGGCTCAGAAACTAAATACATACTTCTCTTTTGGTTTGGTAGGAAGAGCTTTTCTCGTTTCCTTTTCATACATCATGGTACAGAAGATAGAGTGAGGATTTTATGTATTGAGATATTAACTTAGCTCGTCATAATATAACATTCAAACTATTATTTCCCCAAAACAATACTAGAAAATCAAATGTTTGTGTGAACCTTTGCATAATTTAGGGAAGTGTTTGAACTTTATAGACTATTTCTAAAACGCTTGAGCCTTATCAGTTTGACAGGTGACTTTTTCACCAACGGAAGATTAAATACATTAATCTGATTAATCGTTTATTTGTTTATTTTTGAATAAGTAAATACTGGATGTCAATTAAATCTACGATTCTMTTTATCTTTTCTAATTATTTTTTGTATATTACAGTAATAGTAATATCTTATTTTTAAATTTATTTTTTAAATTTCAATATTTCTCCTCTTTGATTATATTAATATGGAACATGTCGTATTAGTTCTTCCTAATATATTCGTAATGGGTATACAAATACAAATATAATTTTAAAAAGTCATAGGAGGATTAATTGGGAAATTAACCAACATTATTTCAAGTAAGCAAATGTTATTATTTTTTAAATTTTGACAAATTAAGATCAAAATTAGAATAATACTATTGTAGATATGAAAATTTTATTAAATTAAAATTTCATAATCTATTTAAATAATTAAAAACTAATTTTAAATACTCCTGTACCATTGGGGAATATGTGGCATCTTGACTAATAAAGTGATGATACGTGTCAAGGATGATAAGGTTCAAATAATGAAAATCAATGATGGAGCTCGACAAATCGAGTAATGTCACGTCGCTCCTAAATGTGATTTCGACCAATCAAATCAGTTTCTTTTGTTTATAAATAGAGGCCAAAGTATAAGAAAAAGAGGTTCGTAAATTCATATAGATGATCACAAATTATATTCAGAAGAAAAAGCTACAAATTTCTCTCCAAATCCCGAGATCAAGTTGCGAAGCCCTCAAAAAATTTGAAAGAGGCCAAATCCTGAGATCAAGCTACGAAACTCTAGGAAAATTCCAAAGAAAAGAATCAACGGATTGAATTCTTGCCATAAAAATATTTTAGAGATTGTAACACTTGTCTTATCAACTTTATAAGATTAATACACTTGTTTCGCATTTCTCTTATTTTCTCATATTATTTTGCAGATGAGATATTCGTGTAAACAAATTTGGCATGCCAGTGGTATCATCTCTGCCGTTCATCTCTTCTATTCAAATCAAATCAGATAAAATTCATCAATGGCCTCCAAGAATAACATCTCAAAAGTTACCCTTTCTAGATCTGCAACAATTGGTGCGCTGCCAAATCAACCATGCCAGTCACATATGTAGGACATGTGACATGGAGTACTTCTTAGACGATCAGATCTACAAACTTCAACCCAATGTTTAGTGATATTCTTCCTCAAGAAGGAAATGAGGGAGCTGATTCTGCCATAAGAACGATTATGTCCTTCTTGAATGCTGGAACCAAGTCACAAACATCCAAATAAGATAATGGCAAATCTTCAAGCTCTGTCATGAAGTTTCGACTAGAACTTTATCTATCGTATCTATTATGATGATCGATACTGCCACCATTGAAGAACAAATCGCAAAGTTGGCCAAATTGGTGGAAAGACTTGCAAAGAGTTCCTAACAATGAGATGTCACGCTTGGTCGATTGTTAAATCACCTCGATGGTACTGGCGAAATAAGTCAAACTGCTCCAAAGCAACCATAAATTGCAGATGGTGTTGAATCTACTAAGGTTGTTCAAGTACAATGTCAATCTAAAGTTGGACCTGAAACTACAATGGAAGTACAAAATATCCAAATTTCTTCTGATGGATTGATCTCGATAAAATTACCTGAAGAACTTTATTACGAAAATAATTGAAGAAAGTTATGATGAAAGCACTAGATCTTCTCAAAGATACACCAAATCATATACTCAAAGGATATGTAGTCTTCAAATGCCAATTGGTTATCAACATCCTAAGTTTACAATTTGATGGGAAAGGAAATTCATAACAGCATTAAAACATGCAACAATGCAGGTACTGCAGGCGATCTGCTTGTCAAACAATTTGTTAGATTCCTTAAAGGTAATTCTTTTGATTGGTACACGAATATTACACCTGGATCAATTGACAGTTGGAGTCAACTCGAGCAGGAGTTTCTGAATCGATTTTGTAGCACTCTAGAACTGTTAGCATGCTTGAATTAAGCCAAATTCGAAAATGGAATGATGAACCTGTCATTGAACTTATCAATCAATAGAGGAATTTAAGTCTAAATTCTAGAGACCAACTCTGTGAGACTTCTTCGATTGAGATGTGTATTCAAAACATGCAACGGCGTCTTTAATATATCCTTAAAGGCATTGAATCGAGAACTTTTAAAGAATTAGCTACCCATGCTCATGATATGAAAATAAGTATCCTCACCACCCATGCTCATGATATGAAAATAAGTATCCTCACCAATCAAAGTCGAGAAATTCATGTCAAACAGTCAATCAAATATAGGAAGAAGCTGAAATTTTAAAATGGGGGCAAACTTTTCATAGAATTTGAAGTCAAAGATTCAAYATCAACAAAAAATTAAAGATGCTCCTTAGTGTACGAGCTTAAACTGCATGCCCCTCCTTGATAAGAGTTAAAATTGTTCCTCGACAAAAAATTCAAGATGCTCCTTAGTGTATGAGCCTAAACTACACTCTATTCCTTAATAAGAGTTAAAATTGTCTGAATACCTCGACAAAAAGTTCAAGATGCTCCTTAGTGTACGAGTCTAAATTGCATTCTACTCCTTGATAAAAATTAAAATTGTTTGAATGCCTCAACAAAAAGTTCAAGATGCTCCTAGTGTACGAGCCTAAACTGCATGTAGTCCTTGATAATAATTAATACTATCTATAAAACTTTAAATCACTCCTTAATGTACGAGCCTAAATTACACGCTACTCCTTGATAAGAGTTAAAACTATCATAATTCCTCAACAAAAAATTCAAGATGCTTCTAATCTACGAGCTTAAACTGCACATGTTCCTTTATAAGAGTTAAAACTGTCCAAATGTCTCAAACAGATTCAAGTTGCTCCTAACCTGCATAAGCTAAAACTACGGAAAACAATCGCTGAAAATGTGTATACTCTTGGTCTGCAAGAGTTTAAACTGTGTATTCCCCTCTTTAAAAATTCTTTCATATCTTCGAACTACGTTTTGATTTGATTTCTTTTAAAGGATATATAAGCAGGTTAAAAGTTAATTTCTAAGTTCGGTCATAATATAATAAAGTGAATAATCTTTAATTGCGTAAACAGTTTGTAAATAAAAGATAAACGAAAGAAAAATTCAAATTTTATTCATTTATTACATGCAAATAAATATTTAAGTCGGGGCAATAAAACAAAGTCTGTTTAAACATTTGAATTAAAAAAAAAAAAAAACTAAACGACGGGCTTTGAAGAGGAACAAGAGAGAAATGAGGCTGAGATGAGAAGTAATGCATATCAATCAGCCTTGGCCAAAGCAGATGAAGCATTGAAAGCACTTCGACTAGGGCAGACTCGTATTCTCCAAGCACAGCAAGATGAAGCTCCTATGATTGGTGATGATAATGAGCAGCTCCAAAAAAAATCTTTGCAAAGGGCAAGAAAATTAGCTCTACAAAAGCAATGAAAGGTGGTGAAATCTGGTCCCCAGGCAATTGCACTCCTTGCTTCTTACACTAGCACTAATTTAGCTGTAGACAACCAAATTCCAGGGCTTTAGAACCACAACAAAATAAAGTTGTCTTCACAGAGAGGGACTTGATTTTGAGTGCATCCCGTTGCAAACAGGTGTTGAAGAGGGACTCTGGAGTGA
>MEJB01000012.1:3380120-3468591 GCA_001752375.1 Rhazya stricta | reverse complement strand
GCAAGAATAAGTGTTACATCAATATTGGAGATTTAGATTTAGCTATACTCATATAATTGGGATGTATATATAGACAAATAGAAGAAGAGATTAAGAAGAGAGTCGTGATAGGATTAGGAAAACAAGTTTTATCGATTACAATGATATATTTAGATTAGGAATTTGATTATTTAAAATTAGATTAGGTAAGTTTTAGCCTAAGAAGATGAAGGAAGAAGAATGGGCTTAATGAATTGAAAGAAAAGTTAGCCCAACAAATTGACGAAAAATGAGGCAAACCCAACAAATTGAAGAAAGAAAAAGTCCACTACGTGAGAGAAGCTTAGAAGAAAGAGCATCAAATTTTTCTCCAAATTTCGAAATTAAGTTGCGAAGCCCTCAAAAGATTCTAAAGAATCAAAATCTCGAGATCAAGTTGCGAAACCTTTGAAAAATTCCAAGAAGAAGAATTAAGGGATTGAATTCTTACCACGGAATATTTTGGAGATTGTAACACTTGTCTTATCAAATTTATAAGATTAATTCCTTTATTTTGCATTTTTCTTATTTTCTTATATTATTTTACAAACGAGAGATTTTTGTAAAACAATTATAAAACACATAAAATCATTATTTTCTTATTCAATTTTTTTGCAATCACAATCATTTTAAAACTACGATTACTAAAAAGCACATCATGTGGTTACTTGAATATTCTAACATAGCTGCCCTAGTAATAATTAAAGAGTAATTCTAATCCATTAGAGAGAAGGATATAGTATCTCATGATAAATCATGAAAAAATAGCACTTGTTCAGGAGGTGAGCAACATTTGATTGGTCAAACAGCATTTTTCATAAATAGTTCCCTAAGGTTGGCAATTGGCTCAGGAGGTGAGCAACATTTGATTGGTCAAATAGCA
The DNA here is from genome assembly GCA_001752375.1 of Rhazya stricta. NCBI lineage: Eukaryota > Viridiplantae > Streptophyta > Magnoliopsida > Gentianales > Apocynaceae > Rhazya > Rhazya stricta. The sequence continues at coordinate 3,467,690 of MEJB01000012.1, read as the reverse complement.
TTTTTCATAATTAATTCCCTAAGGTTGGCAGTTGGTTCTCACGTCATGAAGTAGAGATCCTATGCCTTGTTAATAGAACAGTCCGATTAATTAACTTTGGAAAACTTTATTTGATCAATGAACATCCTGCGCCGTCGTCATTTTCTGTGAGTTATTGAAAGGTTTTTATAAAAATTTATCTCAATAAATTATAATTAAAACTTTAAATATTCATTTCATTTCAAATATGTAAGATTCAWAGTACATCATATGTAAACTAGTTAGTAATGGAAAATGAACTCGCGATTTGATGAGCTCGTGGGTAAAGGGTAAAGCCGAGTGAGCTAGCTGAATTATACGTTTTTAAAGGGTAAAGGAAGATTAATGTCCCTAAACTTTAGGGGTATTTTTTATTTTTCCCAGCCATCTTCAAAACACAACATCCTCGCACTCGAACTTTTAAAAAACATTAATGTCCTTCCTTCAGTACAAAAACACTGTCGACCCTTAACGGATGGCTGCCATTAAGACAACTTTTAGGGGGCATTTTTGTCCCTTCAAATGCCTTACTGTTAGCGTCATTTTTTCACTCAAGATCTAAATTACTTTTAATAGTGTACATGATTCTCTCTTCTCCGCATTGCTTCTTTCTCAACTTCAGCCGACATCTTCGGCTTGGCTGTTAAAAAAGCAACAACAGGCTGCTAAAGATCTCAGGTTGGGACCTATTKCTATTAGGTGTTCTCACCTATTGGTTGAGGACCTAATTGAAGCAAGATAAAGCTACAGATCTAAAGAAATTAAAGAAAAAKTTGCACATTCAAGCACGAAAGGATGTCATAWATGTTTGAAAATTTGAGTACAGTTACAAGGAAAAGCTATGGATTTTGGAAATAGAAGAAAAAACTGTTGATTCGAAGAACTAAGGATGTCACTATTAAGAAAAAGTTTCTGCAAGTTTGATTGAATAAAGAATCAACTTAATCTGAGTTCTAGAGATTGAGAAATGTAAATTTTGATCGTTTACAACCGTTTTTCTTCTCCCTCAGCCAACCCCTCTTCCTATCTCATATCTTTCGCCACCGGCAAACACAGCCATATTCGACCATGCATTTACATATTAATTAAATTTTCAAGTAAATGTTGGAGCAAAATTTTTGGATCCAAGAACTGGTTTCCGGCTCTTTTTCCTTTTTATAAGAGACTTCCTTTTCTAAATATCCTATTAAAAAGGAGGGTTGTCCAAGCTTCCCAGAATTATGAACTGGTCATTAACCTCTATCAACTTAGTTTGGGAAGATGAGGAAAAACTGAAAAGAGCATACAAAATAGAGAATTATCTATTAGTGTTGAGCATAATGCTTTTCAATCAAGAAATCAAGATGAAAGTTGCAGGAAAAGTAATAGGTCATCCAGTTAATTATTTTTCTGATAAGTCTTAAGTAGTTTATTTCTTGTGAAACTGTTTAGTTATTTTCTTTTTTTGGGAGATTGTATATAAACYAATATGCACTACTTTGTAAAGATATGAATGATAACTATTTCTTCCTCTAGAATGCACTTTATCCCCTTCCTCTAGAATGCATTTTATCTCCTTTGCATGCTTCAATCTATTTTATGAAATTTAACATGGAATCAGAGCAATCTATGACTTCCGTGTGCATTCTTTACATTAATCTACACATTTGATATGTTTTACTTTGTTTGGTGATCATGATGAATTCAGATTCAACAACGACTTCCTGTCCCTTCTATTTGCACCCTGATGAGAATCCAACTCTTCCGCTTATACAACCACCTCTCACGGGACGCAATACAATACGTGGAGCAGAGAAATGCGGCTTTCTTTGATCTCAAAGAATAAGTATACCTTCTTTAATTGTAGGATATCTAAACTTGACCTGTCAGATTCTAAAAATGCTTGTAAAAGGAACAATACTATAGTTGTGTCTTGGCTCATTAATTTTATATCACCTACAATTGTTCATAGTGTGTTCTGGCTTAATACTACTGAGGAGAKTTGGAAAGATTTACATGATAGGCACAGCGTGGCCTCAAACAAGGATCATTATCTATTACTGAATTCTTTACTTCACTGAAAATCATTTGGGATGAAATGATGAACTTAAGGATAATTCCTGCCTATCTTTGCACACCAAATTGTAGTTGTCCAGCTTTAACATCAATGCATAAGTATGTTGAGAATGATCAGGTGATTAGATCCATAAAAGGCCTCAATGACAATTTCTCCTCACTCAAAACACAAATTCTCTTGATGAAGCCCTTGCCAACCATTAGTGCTGCTTTTTCAATGGCTTTAACACCTGAGAGTTATGCCCATAATCAACCACTATCAGGATCTATTCCGATAATGGCTAATCCAGGACATCAATTTACAAACGCTATACAATAGTCTCCCTCTATATTTGGTCCTGTTAGCTATGCTAGGAGGGGTGTTCATAGCAACTGCGAACAGTAAATTAGTGGTTTTAACCATAGTTTTGGTAGAGGAAGGGGAAATATGTCAGGAGGACAAAAGAAAGTCAAGTACAGTTTTTGTGGCCTTACTGGACATTCTGTTATATCCTCAAGGGTGTAAGGATTTGGAACAGGCCTAGAGTCAATTTCAATCAAACTATAGTTGGAAATCCTAAAATGGTGAACACATATGGCGCTCCCGGTGGTTTTAATCCCTTCAATTCCTTCTACACCGCAATACAATCAATTGCTTACATTATTGAAAAATAGCTTTGTATAATGCAGGGATGCAACATCTTCTTCTGCATCCGTAAAGTCGGTCAAGCCGATGGTAAACCAAACCTCAGCTTTTTACTGCAAAATTTGATCAGCCAACTCCAGGTAACTTTCTTAGCCACTGTTTAATACCTTGGGTCGTTGATTTTGATGCAACTGATCATGTAGCTTGTAGTTTGGCTATGTTTCAATCTTTTATACCTGTTGATCATGTAACTGTCAATCTTCCTAATGGTAAATCTACTTTAGTTACACATTAGGGAGTTGACACAGGAAAATCATAGCAAGTATTCTAGGTTGTATCACATATATAAAAGATATCGAACCTCAGAAAATTAAACCCTAATTACCATTCAATCATAGCTCTAAACTTTATTTAGCCAACAATTAACTCAAGTGAAGAATTATCAAATCACAATACCTAGCTTAYTCTAAATGAGCAACACAAATCAATATCAAAGGAAAATCAATAAAGGAAAAGATAAGAYATATGGATTCACCTATTCMTCAACTATGTTATCTAATCGACGCTCTCAAACAACATATCATGCATTGACCAATCAAACTCAATAATATTGCATATACTTTCTCAAGATGTAGACAACCTATTCCTCTAAGTAATTAAGCTATATTTCTATGCTTAATTTAACCTAAAAAATGCATTAAATAAGTAGTCCACAAAGATTGTACCAAATCATGTAAATATATGTCTCTATTTCACATGCAATTGATGACACATGTTATTTGACATAATTGTATAAGTATTATCTGTAAGTTTCTTACACAATGTTTGAATTAATTAAATGGTGATCAAGCATTCAATGATAATAAGCACAATAACAAGGCTTCAATAGCAATGATATATCGAATTGAAGCCGGCGAGCTAAAGAACCGGTGATTGGTCTAGTCACACCCGTCAAGAAGCCTGACAAGTGAGCAACAACAGTGCGCAAAGGAAGCAGAATGGCAACGAGCAGTGTGCAAACTTCGGTACGCAGGGGCCACGAATTTGGGCGGGTCGAGTGCAGCGAGCAGAGAGGGTTGTGGCCAGCAAGCTCCGATCATGATCAAGTCATCGAGAAGCAGGCGATGGCAAGCAGATCCGATCGGCTCTGGTCGAGCACGACGTGTTGAGCGGTCCGAGCAGAGGGTGAACCAGTAGCGTCGAATGGATAGTGTGCAGCAATGGCAGGGACGTGCGGTGACGGGCAGGGGAAGAGAGGGGTGGTGAGTGCATAGGAAAAGGGCGGCGACATAGGGTGATGGAGGGGTCTGAAGGCTGAAACCCTTCAGAAACCTAATTTCATTTTTCTTTTTTCTTTTTTTTTGAAAAAATAAATTAGGCTAGTGCACTAACCAAACTTCTTTTGGGTCTCCTTATCTCATAACCAACCAAGCCGAATAAAACTAAATTCTATAGGCTTTCGTTTGGGCTATAATTCAACATTAAATTAGCTCTAGGTTTCGAATAAGAAACGAATGAGCTCTAACGGGCCGGGCCTAGATTAATTAACTAAAAATTCTAATTCAATTAGTATAATGAATCCCATAATTAAATAAATGCACTTTCACATTAACGCACAAATGAACAATAATAATAGAGATAACTTATTAAATTATAATTGGCAAATCGAACATTAGGGCCTCCAAGTACTTCCGCTGCAAAAGAATAAAAAACACCAAAATTTCATGATAATAATTAAATCAGTGAAATTGACATATAAATTTTACGATCATATTAAATTCGTAAAAATATCATGGGTATTACAATCATGGCTTCCTTAGATGTGTTTAAAAAAAAAAAAAAAAAAGGAAGCAACTAATGCATCATCAAATTTTACTACTTAATTATATTTCAAATCCATTATTATTACAAAATTYTATTAGTTGATTTTGGCAAGGAATGATAGTTTGTAACATATCAAATGTAGAAGTTTATCTAATCTCACAATCTAACATGAACCTCCTATAATTTTGACCTTATTCTAAACACAAAGCCTTAACATTTTGAGCCGTAAAAGGGAGAATTTTATAAATAAAACTATATGTGTAACGGTAGTAACTAAAGAATATATATTACCATATCTATCTTTTAACCYATCAATTTACAATATGACAAAGTAGATCTCTTATGAAACAATTTATCATCTAAAATATGATGCATAATTTAGAATGACAACTCAACCATCAATACCTCAAGCATTGTCAAAAGAAATACACATAATTTTATCTAAAATTCTATAATCACGACAAGTACAAATTATTAATCTAACATTATTGCTTGTATTACGAGGGAATTCAAACTCCCAAAAATTCAAAATCCATTTTTTGTATGTTCGAATCGTGATTAATCCAATAGCAAGTAATACATACAAAGAAGAAAAAAAATTCTTACTTACATCCTTCCTAATTATTGCAACTAAGGGAGGGAAAAAAAAAAAAAAAACCTTTTCTAGAATCAAAAGTAGCAATAAGTAGATTTTTTCATATCATTATAAGCATTAAAAATGTCTATTCTAAGTGTATTCCTAGGTATTCTTTTCATAGCAAGGTGTAAAACAACCATTTAGTAATCTGAAAAAGAGTTGGCCACTCACCCATTTGTGGTTACTACAAATCTAGCCATTTCTTGTCTTGTTTTATCATGGTTCTAAATAAAATTGTCACTTTAGACTATTACCACAAGTTTGAATTTGTTGGTGTCTTAGACTATTTTCATACCTTTGTCTATGTTTCCTTTCCAAATGTCTAATTAGAGTACTAGTCCCATCCTCTTTTCAATGAGTGTACTCTTGCCTACAAAGTTTACAATTAACTTTATTTCTCTTCTTATATTCTACATAGTTTCCAACGAGAAGCCATTTTTTCCCTAAGTTTACTACATTGGGTGGTGGATGATTCGCCCCATGTTGATTGGAATCTAGGAATAGGTTCATGTTGTTCTTGTTCTTCATTTTCATAATTAATATTTTCATTAAYCTCGAATTGATCTAAGTTCTCATAATTTTCATCTATGAGATTATTAATAGTATGACCATGAAAATCCRTTGAGAAACTAGTAGTAKATAAACAACTAAGAAATAAAAACAAGAATATYAAGAAGACAAGAAAAAACTTCTATATCAACTAGGAACAAAAACTAGTATATCAAGAACAAGAAATCAAATATATCAAGYAACGACAATTAGTAATTTTAAAAGTATAAAGCTAAACTAGTAATCAATAAAAATTAAACTATTATCAACTTTATAATTTTAAAGAAGAATTCAAATTTCAAATTGGAGAASAAACCATTGAAGCATTTKTTGAACTTGAAATTGATATTGATCACTTGATTGTAATCACCAATAACAATTTTCTTAATTTCCTCCTCCTTTGATCAACACTTATTCTTCAAGAATTTGAGACTTTCAGAAGAGGAATTGAGAGAGTTGCAATTGAATTTTTCTTGTGATTTTATGTGTTTTAGGGAGTTTTTATAAGGGAGAAATGAGGAGTAATTGTTGGAGGGTGAAGCTATTACAGCTTCAAATTAAGAAGAAAAAAATAGTTGTTAGAGGATTTGAAATGGTCAGCTCCTCAGGTTGGTAGCATTCTTTATCAACGATAGTTGACTTTTGAGCTTTAGAACCAAGTCGGGCCGTCAATGAATCGAGGGCGAATCGAAATTTACCAAACTCGCTCGTTTAGCAACTCATTCAATTCGACTTATGAATGCTACAGTAACCAAACAAGTCGAGCCAGTTCGGTCCGAGTCGATCTGAGTCTGAGCCATGCTAAAACTAATGCAAAAATAAAAACAATTTTATCATTGGGGTTGATCGTTGAAAAGTTAACAGCAAGATCAATTAATATCTATTATTTTTGGCTTTAGTAATTTTGACATGTCAAATCCTACCTGACCACTCAACCACATGCATGACGCCTGTAAACTCCTTCAGTAATAGTGGGTCCACAATGGCAGTCTCGTAGATATCCAAAGCATGGGGGCCTAATCTATTACAACTTCAAACCGTTTACTACGTTGTTTTGGAGTTGTTCATTCTAATCAAAATCGGGAAAAAAACAGTTGGTGTTATATTCCAAGTCCAACTCCGCCGGAAACCCCCCATTCTTTCCGGCCATTCTTTCATTCTTTCTCTTCACTTCCTCTTTTATAATCGAAGAAACACAAACACCGTCATCGGATCGCTAGGGTTTTTCTTTCTCTCTAGAGATCTGATCAAAATAAGAAAGAAAAGGACCAAAAAGAAAWAACAAAACAAAAAGGACAAAGAAAATGGCTCGTCCAAGCAACGTGATCATCATAATAGCGAATGTGATAACCCTAGCAGCAGGACTTGCAGCCATTGGATTATCGTTTTGGTTCACAATCCACAATGGTTCTCACTGCGAAAAAGACCTGCAAAAGCCAGTCGTGTATCTAGGATTCGCCCTTATCGCGGTTTCATTGCTCGGGTTGGTTGGTTCGTGTTGCGGAGTCTCCTTTATTTTATGGATATATTTGTTCGTGTTGTTTTTGATGATTCTGGGGATGATTTTCTTCACGGTTTTCACCATCATTGTGACGAACAAAGGCGTCGGAMGAGCATTGTCCAACAAAGGTGTGGAGCATCACAGGACTGGGGATTACTCAAAATGGTTGCAGAAGTATGTGCTGAATGCAAAAAATTGGGATGAATTCAAGAGTTGTATGGTTGAGGTTCATTTCTGTCAAAATACACCCGAGCTTGTGGCCAAAGAGAGCAGGTTGGCGACTCAGGTACTTCWMAATTTTGTGCTCTTCCAAACTCTGATAATATTTTTCTAGTTGTGGAAATTTAGGTTTGTTATCGGAAGATCTCCAAAAAGGGAATATGCACAATGATTATGTTTGAGTTGTTAAAAACAGTCTTATTTGCATAATGGATTGAAGTATAGGAAACTTAGTGAATTTGGATTTACCAGATAGAAACAGATGCGTACAAATTTGGAATCTGTAGGCTCCGTGTGCTCTTTTCTTTATCAGAGTATGGGGTTGGACACTATTTCATATTCTATTGATGATTAAGAGAGTAATATTTGGAATATGCACACCCCTTTCTTATAGCATGAAGAAAGAGGTGGAAGGGTCATTCTTTGTCTCTCTCAAGAAACAATCCCAGTTAGAAATTATATTCTTCTTACTTTATTTTGTTGTTTACTTAGTTTTATCAATAGTCCCCTTTGTTAATTCTTGGGYRCAATATTGGGTGATGAAAACCAGCAATATACAAGTTACACTAGCCAAGAAGATAGTTCAGTTGGTAAAGCTATTGCTTGTATTGATAATAACTTATTTGTACAAATCTGGCCTCACAGTCCAGTTGCTGCAAGCCTCCAACATACTGTGGATTCGAGTTCCAGAACGCGACCTACTGGACGATGCCAAAATCAGGACCAGCCGTGCCGGACAGCGATTGCAGGACATGGAGCAACGTCCAGACACAGCTCTGCTTCGACTGCCAATCATGCAAGTCGGTATTTMTTGACAACATCAGGAGGGAATGGAAAACTTTGGCTATCGTTAACATTATCATCCTTTTCTTTGTGATCATTGTCTACTCAATCGGCTGCTGTGCTCTGAGGAGCAAAAAGAATGCTGGATACAAGAAGTATGGGGGCTAAACGCTCTCGGTGGCTTCTATTCTTGTTTAGCATGTATCCTAAGTAAAATTATTGTGGTATTGCAGTTACTTGTAATTTATTTTTGCCGTTCTTTCCATTACTCAATATATTCTCACATAGGTTATATGTAAGAGGATGAAATGATTCCTTTAGAAGTGTTCTCCTKGGAGGGGTATAATTTTTTTGTTGACGTTGTTTTGGATGRTTCAACYAATCGACTACCTGGGAATCTGACCAATTCTCGTTAATGTAACCATACAATKATCGAATTTACAATAATTTGGAACATCCAAAAAGATACATCCACTATCAATAACCTTGTGAGATCAACAAGCCACAACAGAGGAAAAAAGCCAAACAGTGCTAAAAGACTGATGCCAAGAGAAATCCAATGATTTTGATTAATAAACGTAAACATATCTCATTGGGATAAACTACATCAATGGAAAAGAAAACAGCCACGTATTCTTTGACACCAGAGGGAGTTCATATGACTGCGAGCACTAAAACTGAAGTTTTACTTGAGGAAAGTACAAGCTAGGAACAAAGACACGTATACTACCAGTGAGGTTAAAAGTTCCAGCGTCCAAGTTGGTTGTAGCAAAAATGCTGGAAGCATTGGAACCAGGAATGAGCCACAAAGCCACCCCACCACAAGAGCCAAAAATCTGCAATATAGAGGACAAGTTATGAGTAACAGTAAAACAATGAGATGAGATAATCTGACAGAAAGAAAAAGAAATTAAATCTATCCAAACTCCAGCAAGCTCACCCAGTAATAGCAGCTCTGGACACGCTTTTCATCTTGTCATTGAGGAAATATATGCATGCAGCCAAAGATATTGCAACCTGCATGTGCAAAATATAGTATTTAAAACTTCCAGATATTGGACTTATCATAYGAAACAAATTACTAAAACAGGACAACAATTTACAGGGGAAACCTGAGTACCCTGGAAATTAGGAAATGACAGAAAGGGATAAAAGAGGAAGCATAAAGGCTCTTCATATCATTAAACCAGCTACCGTAAAAGATGCTACATGATCTTAACAATCACTCAATGTTCRAGGATGGCTCAAAGTCATGGTAGCAGAGGCTACTCCACTTCACTGGTCATGCCATATTCAGACAATACTGGCAACACTCTTATGGATAAGGCTCCAAAAATYTTGAACCATTTCAGAAAATAGAGAAGTATATAAAGAACATAAAGAAAATATAATATTCAGCAAACGATACTCTTTCAGGGCAACAAATTGGAGACCTAATAAAAATAGGTTATTAGTGATGGACATTTTTATGGTGTTGGGCAATAATAAACAATGAACCAATCTGAATTTAAGTTCCCCAAATGAACTGGTGAAGTATTATAGATAGCATTTTAATCATCTTCACATAACTTTTTGATGAACGTCATTTGATTGAAGGCAGTTTAGATAAGAGAGGCACGAAGTTTTTACCATATAATCCCTCTACAAAATTATCACATAAATTTCGCACCTTCTGCTGTGACAAATATAAATGCAGCAGAAAACATAACCAGGAACAACATCGTGTACAAGCCATATCCTAATTCAATCTGCTATATCCACCTAAAGTATTGCCCACAACAACTAAGACCCCACTAAATCTGTGCTAGCAATATAAATGGATCATCATAAATCTCATCTGTTATATCCTTGCATTAAGCCAACAAAAAGGTATTTATGAATCCATAATAGCAGTTGATCACCAGTAGTCACATGCCAACAATTTCAAATTTGATAATTTGCAGATCATAAGCGACAACAACGATGATTTCTTGAAGGTTTAGCCTTGACCTTACCCATGAGCTAGAGACAAGCCAGACCAAGTGTCATCTGAGTTGATAAGTAAAAATTCCAAAGCCAAACCAAATCATACTGCTTCAGCTTTGTGCCAGACAGTATGCAAAATAATACGGGGGAATTGGAAAGGCAAAGACCCTTTCGATTATGACTTGGATGAGTGAACCCAGACTCAACTGAGTCTTTGAATCATGGACTCATAAGAGTGAAATCGGTAAAACGTCAAATCGTAAGTCGTAACATTCTTTTTTATTTATTTAATTCTATCTTTTGTTTTGGGAGGGGGTAGGGGAGCAGAGGGTAAGAGAGAGATCAATTTCATACGTTTTTCCTTGTTCACCTTTTTGCAGGTATACTCAACAGTAATTTCACATTTTCAAAATGTTAAGACAAAGTCCAGTGACCCTCACATATGTGATATGACAGATTGCAGCTTCTTATATACCTCAACATGAAAGAACAACTAGATACTAGACTCTGGAAGGTTCTCTTTCTAGCAGACAAATCTTCACAAAAGGAATGCTATTCAGCAAGAACATATGCACCTTCAAGAAGGAATTCATCTTCCAAAAATCTCTCATCAAAAAGAATTTCCAAAGTATAGTAGGATATCTAGAATATACCTGGAATGCAGGTCCAGCTTCAGCAGAATTCAACACACTCCAGCATGCCATGAATCCAAACAGGAACAATCTTCTTAGAATAATTACACCAGGAGGAATTTCAACAAAACTGAGTAGTTGCTTAAGCCAAGGTGGAGATTCTTCCACTTTCTTCTTTAACCTGGTTTTTAAGTTGATCTTGGACCGTTTCCTATTCTTGAAGCTGTTCATAAGTATTCTCTCAAAAGCAGCTTCAATGGATTCAGCACTTCTCTCATGAGCAGAATATTGATTCAACAAAAAGTTACGAGAGCTCCAAATTTCTTCCTCTGAAGCATCCCTAGTTATACCCAGTCGCTTATAAGGGTCCCAAACACTAACCCGAGGGAATTTCAAATTGCTACCTGCAAAAGTCAGGTGAAGATATGAGCGCAGCTAAAACAAATTAGGCAAGAGAAATTCAACCTCGAATAACATCAATTTAGCAGAAAATAGCAGCAACTACCTTAAATCAATGAAATATAATCTAAGACTTATCAAACACCTCAAAAGTGATTCCACTATGAAATGCCTAACATGGTACATGAAGAAATACAGGAAAGCAAGAAAAACACACAAAAATCACAGTTCACATTAGAGTTGAATAATTTTCCAGAAAGAAATTATCGGATATGTTGTAAGAATTAAGAAAAATTATGAGTAACGAACCACCAAATGAGGCATCAARTGTACATCTTGGACTCCTGAAAACGGTCGCACCGGGCGTCGAATCCCTCGAATTTCCTTCCTCGGTGGAACTGAAACAAAAGCACGCCCAGAAAAAGGATAAATCAAGAGGAAAACTTTATCCAAAATCCCCCACATATTTTWTGCCCATATGCGCAAGTAAGTTTATTTCACACAGCAAAGGAGGTAAAATTTTGACTTACAGTTTCTGGCCAAGGAAAGGAGAGGAGAKGGTGGGGTTTGAAAAGATAAGGGTTGAAGCCATTGAAATCTTTTACTCTCCAATTGTGAAATATTTCCTTTATTCTCTTATGGCCTTTGTAGGATTCGGAACCCTAATTTGAGCTAAGAAGAAGATGGGAAGCCATAGATAGGAGTTAGATATGGAGAAGGCTTCTTGAGAGGGACCGGTTGTTTTTCTGGTAGCAGAGCAGAAGAAGAGAAGCCCTTCTTTGCTAGCTTTTTGGTTTTCGCAGTCTACAACGACGAAGATCTCTTCATTTTCTCCCTTTTTACCTTTATTTAATTTTTAATCAGTCTTTCGTTCTAATATAAAACTAAATAATAAAGAATAAAAATGTTTTTTTTCATTTTCTTTTTTCCAAATGGACACATAGTTTAGCATAGTTTTAGATGTTCATTTGTTATATAACCCACTTCATCCGGAGAGAAATTTTGTTTGTYGAAGAGTTCATTTGTTTTGTTTATTTAATTTAAAAAATTATTAAAAGATTTTTTATTTTTATTTTTATCGACAAAAACTAATATTAATAAAAATCTAACAAATATTCTCTGATATTTAAAGTTTCTCGAATCGAAAGGCTAACGTAGCCTTGGCGCATCAATTTAGAGAACATTCATCCTTTGCATTCTATTTTGAAGTTTTATTTTTAAAACTATTATTTCTTCGAATGATTATTTTAAAATTTTGTTATTATTTATAATTTTAAAAAAATATTTTTTAAAATAAAAATATTTGATTTAAAAATTTAATAAAAAATATTTTAATTAGTTTTTAAATAAATCCATTTACTTGATTTCCTTCCTTTTATGAGCTCACGACCTTTTATATAACCCTCCGAATTTGGAGCCGATATATCTTCTTTATAGCCTCTCGGGGGATTAATAAGAGGCCTTTTTGAAGGGCATAGAAACAACAAGAAAGTCTTGATGCTTTCTAGGCTCCGGCAACGGGAAAACCTTTATATTAAGTGGAAAATCGAAATATATATATTTAAAAAAAAAAAGAGTCTTTGGGGTGGTGAGTACCACTAAAAAAGATCCTGTCCCTCATCCCCGGAGCCTTTTAGCCGTGGAAGTCATTATGTCTGAGGTATCTAATGAGCTTTTAATAAATAATTTCCATCTACTATAATTAAATTTTAGATATTATTAATTAATATTAAATTTTTTTAAAATTAAAATATAAAAAATAAAAATAAGTATCATTTAATTAATTTTAATTTTTTAAATAAACATTAATCAACATAAACAAATTTTCAATATTTTGATTGTAAAAGAGTATTATTTAAAAACGTTTAAAATAATTTTTTTATTATTTTAATTTTAAATACAAAAAATATTCTTAATTTAAACATTGTTTTAAAAAATATGAAAAGTAAACATATTTTCAATATTATTTTTATTATTTTCTAGTTTTATAATTTTAGCAAATGCGCGGCCAATCATTAGGCAAACACTAAATTTTCTGACTTTTCTCCATCCTTCTTCCATTGAGTAAGTCCTAACTGCTGATCCGAGCAAGGCTGCATCCCTCCACTCGAGTATTTGCATATAAATTGCCCCCTTCGGCCTGCCTTTCCTTCGAGCAAGCCTTCAAAGGAAATAAGATATCTTTTTTTTTTTTTTCTTTTTTTTTTCAACCTCAAACTTTCGACTGCAATTCCTTTGGCTTTCTGGCAATAGGTTAAATCTTATTTGAGTAATGAACTAATGCAAATCGAGTTATGCAGCTTCAATCACTTTGATATTGAAGCCCAGGAAATCAACGAAACATTTCAAAGAATTAATTTAAAAAAATAAATTTAACTCCTGAAATTACAGCTTCTTTATTCAATCAAGAAATCTTTCCTCATTTAATTAATTTAAAAGCTAATCCAAGTATTGGGAGAGAAATGATATAAAGATGAGAAACATATGAATAAAGAAGTACTCTTTACTGTTCCTCCATGAAAGTATCTGTATTGAAAAGGGCAAAGGTTCAACTCATTTTTTTGCAACCATTACTTATTGATGAAAACACATCCCTAGCAATTACAGGAATGAACCCTTAATATGTATGACCTAAGCGTGAGTAGAAATCTGGTGAAATTTTCCTCCTGTAAGAATGCCACAGTTCACAATTTAGGATTTTTCTCTATCTGCGCAAACTGCTGCCGCAAAATTCTTCTCATGACCTTATTCGTTGCCGTTCTTGGAAGGGAAGGGAGGGGAATGATGTTAGAAACCTGCAGATTTTGGGAATTCGTTAAGGCGATGAGAGTTTATAAACTCATAATCTGTACCAGAAAGTATCTAACCTTGAATAATGGATTCAGTTTTTTCTGCAATGCCGAATTGAATGATTGCATGAGTGTGTTTAATTTGGTTGTGGAGCTCTGTGGCTCCTTGAATACAACAGCAATCACCAACCTCTCAGGCCCGCCTCCAGGAGGTGGCACTCCGATAGCAGCTGTCTCCAGAATATTACCATCAACTGCATTACAGATGCGTTCAATCTCCACCGAACTCACCTGCAAAACCACAATTTTGTGGCAATCTRAAAACTGACTCCAGACAGCCACATTGATTCTAGAGCTAGACAAGCAGAAATATAGCATATACAGGAAAACACAGATTTTGTAAAATGAAGCTAAATGAAGACCTTTATGCCCCCAAGATTCATGGTATCATCAGCACGACCATGTGCATGGTAGTATCCTTTGGATGTACGCTCAAATACATCTCCATGCCTTCTTAAGACCTGTATCAAGTGGGGAAGATGTAATCATGAAAACTTACAAAAGAGGAGAAAGGGAATTCTTGGAAGACTTTGTGTACATACCCTCCCATTCCAAACAGGCATTCCTTTGAAATAAACTTCAAAATGGTCTGCATTGAGAAGTGTGCTTGAAGCCCCAAACATTATTGGACCAAGGGCCAATTCTCCAATTCCCTGAGCATTTGGTGGCTGCCAAATGCATGTGAGAATATTAATAGAAAAGCATAGGAAAATAGCAGTGACTATTTAGATGGCCTCTGCAACTTCCGGAATTTGCTTTACTTACACCAGTTCCCATTAGGCAGCTATAAATAGTTAGAAATTCAATATCATAAATAAATTCATTAAAAATATCATGCAAAGCAACCGATCATGTCATACCCTAATAACTTAGGTGCAACTAGCCAAAGAAACCGAAAATGAATATAGAAGGTGATATGTGTGTTATATAATCACTTATGAGCATTTGTAGAAGCACATATTGAAATTCATTCAGCTGACAATTCAATCTTCAGTATGTCAGGTTGCTTTATGCTTACCAGTGGACGTCCATCCTCTCCGAGAATAAAGAGACTAGAACCCATGGCTGCAGTGCTAAAAGCAGACAAAGACTGAGGCTGCACCAAGGAACCAGAAATAAACCCCCCACCAATCTCTGTACCACCACAATACTCAATAACAGGCTTGTAACGAGCTCTTCCCATCAGCCACAGGTATTCATCCACACTCGATGCCTCCCCAGTGGAGCCAAAGCAACTATCGAGGTCCATAAGCATGACATTGAACAAATACGATGTTACACAATGCTTATAGAAACAATATCCTCTTGTAAACTGTAAATTCGTAATAATAATGTGTATATATGTATCATGATTAATTAACTGCCTCAGATAGAATATCTAGAACCCACCGAATGGATGACCAATCATAGCCAGCCGTACAGTTTGTCGTCTTCCATGTCCTCACAATACTTGGGATAACCCCAAGCATAGTTACTTTAGCATCCTAGACAAGTTACAAGAGCATAAGCGAAAGATCACAAAGACATATGAGAAGTTTAGAAATTAAGACATTTTGCATATGAAGTTTAGAAAATACATAAGTTTATGATAATATTTTTGCATCTAAAAAAGGAAAAAGAATCTTAAAACCCAGCCACCTATTTGCTGAGTTATTTGATTCAAATATCAAATCCAGAAAATTACAGATATCAATAGCAAGCAACAATACTAAATGGCATAATTGATAAGTACCTGAACAACCAGGCTATGCATAAATCAAAGATTTGCAAAACTATAGGCTATGCCATCTTCCGTTGTAGCTTTTACAGTGTCCATTTCAGTTGAGGAAACAATACAAAGCTATTAACATTTATAAAGGTTTGGTATTTTCCAAAATCAGAATATTTATAAGTAAAAAGAGAACATACCATCAAAGAGAAATAGAAGTAAAAACCAAAGAGGTCATAGGGGACAAAAAGCAAACCTCCGACATACAGAAAGGGTCTCTACCTGTACAAACTCAGCAAAGCCAGAACCAAGAGGAGATCCATTATATAAAGCCAYAGAAGCACCATTCAATAGTGAAGCATACACTAGCCATGGTCCCATCATCCATCCAAGATTAGTAGGCCAGGCAACAGTATCTCCTTTCCTAATATCCATGTGGCACCATCCATCTGCAGCAGCTTTGAAAGGGGTGGAAAGTGTCCATGGAATCGCCTTGGGCTCCCCTAGATCATGGTACTTGTTATTTTATGTTCAACCGTTGAGACCAGAGTTACAACAATTTAATTTTGGTATGAATGCAGGAATTGTTTAGCAGTTCAGACTATCTAATGACTCATTCTTCTATCAGCTTTAGCAGATAGAAGTTTCCATAAGAAAGGAAGTGCTTTCAAGTCTACGGCATCTTATTCAAGTGCATGACTACTTCAAGCAGCAAAACGAGCAACGACAAGAAGTAATTAGGATATGCTTCAATCCATGACATACCTGTTGTTCCAGAAGAGAAGAGAATATTTGTGAAGGTTTCAATTTCTCGCTCAACAGCAGCAAACTCAACCTCTCTGCAATTCCAACATGAAAAATGAACAATTGCAGTACTAGGTTCAGGGTTTGTCTATATGAGTGATTAAGACGCAAAAGCATTACACTATACAACATCTGCAGAGGTTCAAGGAGTGTCTCTTTTGCCCATTAGTATATTTGTCGTTGTACCCCTCCAACAATCAGATGCAGAGAAACCTATTCACTTCTTTCCTTTTAGGAAAATAATATAAAACTTTTACCTTCAATCTCTTATTTAAATATCTCAAATACAATTGAGAGGCATGAGAAAAATGATATTTAAATGGTCATGCCCAATGTACTCATCTTCCAACCACCAAAAAATAAGTAAAAAGCAATAAACCAAAAGGAAGGGGCAGAAGCAATGCACAAAAGAAGGTGTTCAAGAAAAACATTGGAAATCCAATGGAACTTAAAATGCAATAGAAAAAATAAATATAATCTCCAAAATAGCTCTTGCTATTATTGTAGCTTTTCGAATAGGACGCACAATACAATTGCTACTTAGGAACTGACAATCTCTGTATCATGTGAAAAAGCACCAAGTTTTGATTATTTAAACAAACAATCCACATAACAATTATCTATAGAAAGTGAATC
Organism: Rhazya stricta; assembly: GCA_001752375.1. NCBI lineage: Eukaryota > Viridiplantae > Streptophyta > Magnoliopsida > Gentianales > Apocynaceae > Rhazya > Rhazya stricta. The sequence continues at coordinate 3,450,486 of MEJB01000012.1, read as the reverse complement.
AGCTATATATATATGTTTTTTTCCCAAAGGATGTGGATAAATTAATTAGGACAGTTTTAATTGTGTCCCAGTTCAACTTTAGGGGTCGTAAGCACATACCTAACTGATCCGCTTTCAAAAGAAGCAGACAAAATACTAAAAGTAAATCAGTACCATCAATAGATTCTATCATCTGATTCGTTTGTGGTGTCAACTAAAGTACTTACTTGGATCCTTCTGCTCTTTTTAGAAAGTCATGCCAAGGAATGTCACCATCACGCAATTCCCTGCTGAAGCTAGAACCTCTTGTAGGAATTACGATTGCTAAAGGAGATTGAGCATCAACTACTCTACTGCAGAGCCAAACGTATGTGTGAGGAATAAATAGAGAAGAAGACAAGAAAGAGAAAGCAAATAAAAAAGTGAAGATCACCTGTACAATGGTATTTCCCTACCTCCACGGATAATAAGATCCTGGGAAAGGTCAAGGACTACATAAAAATTAGGCAACGAGGAATTAAAGCAAATTTTATGGCCACAATTTCAATTGAATTAGGAAAAAGATTGAACACAACTCAAATAGGGAATCATGGAACATATTAGAACAAAGAGAGAAATAATGCAATGAATATTATCTTAATCTACAAATTTGCAAATTGCTGTGAGTACCACCCTGTAGCAACAATATGTTGCATCATATTCACTAAGTACAACTTGTTACATTGAAGATCCGATATATGGTTCAATTCCAGACAAGAAACAAAAGATACGATCCTTCATGGTCCTCACCTGAGTAAAAATTGTTTTTGCTTTCGATAGTTTCAGTCTCGTAGCTATCTCATTGGAAGCAAAACTATCAGCAATGGACACAACTACATAACCAGCAAGAACAATGGCCAGGTAAATCACCACAGACTTGACATCCATTGGCATATCTATGGCAATTGATGATCCTTTCTGCAACCCCAGTGTTTCAAGAGCAAATGCGACTAGCCTTGAAAGAATTTCCAAACGAGATCTTAAATCAGTAAATACTTAAATTCTTTGGGAATTTGAGCACTTTAGCCAAATAATAATAATAATAATAATCTTATATTGAAATGATCATTTTTTTTTTCCTAAGGATGCAACTATAGACCCGATTTGCACATAAATTTACCCTACAGCTTTACAGATTATCTTTGCACATAAATTTATTTTAGAGTCACCAAAGATGTCATCAGAGACGAAAAAATTCAAATTACCAGCATAAATCTGAAGAAATATGAAGTGAACGCAATGCAGATAACTTCCTGATTTGTTGGCTTTAGAGAAGAATGCTTTAAAGAACAGCATAAGATAGACTTATTTCCTATCTACTCTCCAAGATAATGCAAGCAAGCTTAAGGCAGAAAGCAAAAATATCATGGATTAATTTCTATTTTCTCTAAGGTACGACTAACATGCTACTTAACAAAGTCACAAAGAAATGCAAAATATGCAACTTGATATCCAGAGGACAATAACCTAGAGAAAAAACTAAAATAATTTAATTAACAAGAGTATACCACACTCTTGTGCGCAACTCCTTGAGAGTCATCTTTTGCAGAGTCAATTGGGCATCTCCTTCATCCTGCCACAATAGAACAATATCATCCAAAGTCCTCTTTCTGTTCAAACTCAAACAATTCTTTGCTGGATTGACATATGCTCCCGGAAGCCATTGACCTCCTGGGTAAGAGGGATTCTCACGTAAAATACATTCAGGAGCAGTCGAGAAAGATATATTCAATTCATCTAACATAGTTTTCCAGTAAACCTGACAAGAAAAGGATAAAGAAAAGAAATATCAGAAAGATAAGACTTCTAATATTAAAAATAATATCAAGAATATGCTGTCAGTTACCTCTGGGTTGGATGCTGAAAATTCCTGAAAATCAGAGAAACTCAAAATGGGGTCTTTATATTTGGATCCCAAAAACTCTTTTCCACGTCTCTCTAGTAGCTGCCCAACATTAGTTTCCTTTGCATTCTCCCTGAGCCAGCAAGATTGTTGGAGCACTACTGTTAAACTTTACTAACTCGGACAAAATAAGGAACGAAAACAAACAAATTCCAAATTTTGCAGTAGAAGTACTAGTAATACCACAGTTAATCTCCAGTCAAAACCTTTCAAATTTAACAAGTTACTCGAATTCAATACCATACCGATTCACAATTCAATTGATCCAGCAAATGCAAAAATACCAATGAAAATTATTTTCACTTCTTGAATACAAACAATATTGAAACCCCAAAAGAAAACAATAAAGATGCATTATAAGAAAGAATTACAAGTCGGGCAGCCAAGCAGGAGGGTCTGTTCCAAAATCCTTGTAGCAGCAGTAATACAACATCTGATGAAAAGGGAAGGGAAGGTCCGGGTTGAGAAGCTCTTTGGAGATGTGTTGCCATGTCCGAGGGCTCGCAGCTCCGTAATTACCAATTATTTCAGTGAGCTTTCGGTGAAGTTGCTCTGCAACTTCAGAAGCTACGCCCAGAGCTGTGATATCACTGATGGTAATCAAGTCCAAAGATTTGTGGGTTTGGGCCATAATCTTTCCAATAGTCTCAATTCACAACTACACAAGCAATCAAATCATTCATGCGGATAGAGTGTGCTTGAATCATCGGTGACGAGAATCTTAGTTAAGCAACAAACTACGTTAGAAGATGACGGTGACAATTTTGCTCKGCTACCTTTTGATGATAAAATTCTGTCCTTTGGGCAGATATAATAATTTAAAGGCATTACAGGTCAGTCATGAGATTTTTTCGAGGGTCCGATGATTTGGTTTCGGTGGAATGCTGTACAAGCCAAAATCCATTGTCTTTCAGGTGGACTATTGAGAGTAGTTTTGGTRGTTTGGGTTGATACACCTAATCCTAAACATAAATTAGGAAAGAGGTTGTATTTCTTTCTTCTTTATAAATATAATACTTATATACGTTGAATTTGAAAGATAAGTACTCATTATTTAAATTTTTAATAAAAAATTATAAATTTACTTGATTTTTAAAATAAATAGATCAATAAAAAACTTCTTAACGTTAAACTATCATTTCTTCTTGTGGCATTCTTATTCAAACGATCTAGCCATAAATTTTCACATCTTAATAAGATTTATTTGATTGTACATTTAGTAAATATATTTTTTATTATATTATTTGACCTATATAGATGACGAGTTTTAGAAAATCATAGAGTAAAAAAAAATACATATATATATTTTTTAATGCACTCGTCACATCAAGTTAGGGGGTACCATATAAGATGCTAATATCCTTGTTCTTAAGGTAGCATGAAATATGCATTGTTTGAGAGAGTCAGTCTATCAAAGGAGGGAGTTTATTTGGCAAAATGTTTCATCTTAATTTGCCTACAAGGGCAAATTTTCTTACCATTATCCACCAATTTTTTTCCTAGGATTGAGAAGTCCAAGCTCAAGACCTGCTTTTTGGAGTCTTCCACATTCTCCACACCATAAAGAACAGTTGCACATGCCTAGAAGATTAGGAAGTGAGAGGGACTGGGCGTAGAGGGAATATTAGCTTGCAAATGTAATCTACCATCAGACGATACAAAACCTCAAAGGTTCAATCGGACCAAGGATGAGGGATTGAATTAATCAATACTAMTAAAAGAATTACAGCAGATGACTGTGCATAACTCTCAACTAAAAGGAGGATGAGAGGACTAATATAACAATGATGATAAACTAAAACTGCTAATCGGTGGCTCCAGGAAGCAATCTTGAAGAGCTTGTTGTACCTATGCGTCTGGCTGCAGCAGGAATTATTCTGGATGGTGACAAGACTTGTGCTAAGGATAGGTTGTAAGTATCTGTTCCTAGACGACTTTGCAGCCAACCTCGGCTTCCAGAGAATCCATCAGTCACAGTCCAGGTGTTCTTGAAGCCAAGATTTGTCAGTGTTCTGGCAACTATTTTAGCTGAATCCGAGTACCTGAAATTTTAACGAGCATATATAACTCAGTTTCAAAGACCATTTCTGTGCATGGAAGCCGTGATGATTTCTAAATGGGAATTCCCTTGGCTATTTGTGAGCAAAGGGAGGAGAAACTCACGAGTCCATTATCACAAGGTTGGAACCTTTGTTTATCTTCTTGAGATAGGAAATCTTCAAAGCCACCAGTTCAGCTTCTACTTTCTTTGGACTTCTCACTAGATTTCTTAGCTTGCTGGGTAATTCTTCCAAACTGTAACAGTTCACATTTGATGTCAGGTAAGATTAATTCAAAGTTCTCTTTCATCTCAAAACTACAGGATCTTGCACTATCAGAGGAGGATTGCCACTGGTCATGGGCACTTCGCCTTTGGATAGAGTTACTCCAGTTGAATTAAGCTAGTTAGTAAGATCTTGATGGAGTTCATTGAATTTAGTCTATTACACACTTGTTTATTCATAGGTACCAATCTCTCCAAATTCAAGTCAATTAATATAACGCATCTGCTCATTTGCTTAAATGCTACAAGGCAAGTGTTCTTTCTAATTCCTAACCCTTTGTTAACTTTGTAATTTCCAGAACTCTTCAAGATTAGTAATGATTTTCACTGTCTTGGATCACAGACAAAAGAAGCATGGGTGAATTTCACTTCTCGTTTCACCATGATAGAGATATCTCATTATTAAACAAACCACAAAGACATAATTATTAGGTTTTCCTGTCCTTTATACCTCAGTTTATGAAGGTGCATGAAGTAATGAACAAGATATTGATAATGATGCAACTAGATTTAGTTTCCTTGGTCTTGCCTAAAAGAAAACATATTGCTATATAAGACAAAATAGCCGAATAGCAGTGTCTTAAAGAAAAAGTTTAATAAAATCACAGTCACATATGATAATACGTAAAAGAAACAATGAAATGTTCACTTACGGAATTGCAATCAGTTTGTTTCTTGCGGCAGATGGAAGGCGAGGAATCCCAGCTTTGTCCTTTTCCTTCTCGGATCTAATATCGATCATAATGTAATTCTTTGAGCACATTACATCCAGTGTTTGAGCAGGAGTGAGCTCACCTAAAGTCATTGCTCCATGTCAGACTTATGCATTGTAATATTGTGCAAATAAACACAAATTTAGCTTCCTGTAACATAATAAGATGTAGCATGAAAACTTGAAAGGWACTGAGAAAGCACCAGAGGTCAAGAGCTARACGTTAACTTGATTTAAATCTTATCAGAAAAATAGTAAAAATCTAAGCCAGAAAACTTAGCAACAAGAGGCTCRGTGAGAGGAAYGACTCGATTGAGTCCAGTCAGTCAAATTACCCTTGTATCCTCGGAAACTGAAAGAGATGGCTGAAAAGACAGGAGGAAGAAGGAGGTATGCAAGGAATAATGCACCGCCGGCATATACAATTGCAACAGGATCAGCTGATGAGATGGTTTCCATTGTAGATGAGGCTATAGGTTTTGCATCTTCTATCACCTTCGTGGTTTGTTTTGCAGCATCAGCAACCGTCTGCAATTAACAGAAAAGAAAATCATGCACTTTTCCACCCTTCTGGAAAATATCAAAGCTCAATATCTCAAACCAGAATCTTCGCTTCTTGTTAAACAAACACCAGGACAAAACTCTTGGATTATGAGAATCGAAATATGGATGCTCTGGTGCACCTATAACCAAGTCATTGAAATTTTCCCACAGAATTTGCCGGAATCTATTGAGAACATAAACACAGGGTTAAAACCCCAAATATGCTATCAAATTACATCCTTTTGTTGAAGAACAATGTTTTTAGGGAGTCGAGTTCTGCACTAGTCAATGACRATGATTGGTCCACAGAAGTAGGCTGCAAGCTCACAGGAATCCTCTTCATGATCATATTCAGATGCTCAAAGGCACAAGCAACAACGATTTTCAACACACTTCATGGCTTTTGACCTAAAAAGCTTCTGATAAATGTAATATTTACAAAACGAGATGAATTTGGCAGCATCTTTATCGAAAATATTGTGGTTTTCTACATKTTAGAGAGAAACTGAATCTATGGCTACATCTCGACCATGTAGGATCTGTGCACAAATTTGTTTGTGCAGTTTGCTTAATACATCAATTAGTTTTCCAAACCCATAATTTTCAAATAATTGGATTAGTCGGCATTTATAGAAGGTTTTAATGAGGAAAGAGAACCAATAAAAACCTGATTAAGCTCACTAGATTGCCATTTGAAGCTAAAGAAAGTACCTTTGCTGCAGTTACCACAGGCTGCATGTCCAAGCCAGAGCCTTGAATTGCCTCTTGGGCTTTCTTAGAGACCTCAGAGATTGCAGGTGATGCAATCTTCAGAGTCTGCTCTCCAGCCTGCTTCAGAAAAGGCAATGCAATATCAATGCCAGGCTTGACTGCTTCGACCACAGTCCCAATCACTTGTCCAGCAACATCGAAAACATTAGATCCCACTTCTTGAACTTGATCGATTGTTGACTCCACCTRAATAATTCAATAAGAAAAAATTATTGCAATTTAAAATTAATTGTGTCTCATGAAGAGTAAATTTTATGAGAAATGGAAATGGAAAAGAAAATCGCCAAGACATTTGCCATCTAACTAGTACAGGTCAAGAGTTAATAATGTAAGAATTAGCAATCATCAAATTAATTGTCTAAGCAAATTAAAATAATCATTAGAACACTTTAGTACAACGTGGGTGCTAGAAATTAAGAAAGCTAGATGAAGTAACATATTCAGGAAATGATGGAGATTAATTTCAAGAAAATATTACTAAAATGCAATAATTTCCTGGGAAATTTTTACCTGATTGAGAGAAGAGACTATTTGATCCTTCGGCAAGCTGAGACCTTTGGCATCATGTGGAACTGCGAAGAGAGCAAATAGAGAAAGAGGAGCTGATGCAGGGAGTGACACTACTAGAGAGCTGGTTTTCCTTTGACTCTTCGGCGGGAGTTTAGCAGGTATACAGACTTTGGCTGTTGAAGATGAAGATGGTGGCGGAGGAAGTGGTGGTCTAGCGGTGGCTGAAGCTCTCAGGGCCATCACCTTCAGCCTCTTGCCACCGCGCTCTCTGTCTCTGTGCGTGAGTGAGAGCGGTGTGGGATTGTTGTCTGGTTCTTCAGTTGGTTGGTTGGCTTTTGATAGCTAGAGAAGAGGAATTTGTGATAGAAAACATAGAACAGTCCAAGTAGCTTTGATTGGTACATATGATCCGACGTGGAATTTAAAAATTGTAAACTAGCCTCACTGACCTTTCCAGGTGGAACATAGGATGAGAAATGTGGGCCACCTTTAATTTTTAAACGAATAGTATAAATTCGTATACTCAGTTCATTTTCAATATTTTTCTAATAATACAAGTCAYACGAATACATATATATTATCTATAATTGAGAGAGCTCAATAAGTCACATATATATATATCTATATACATTTCATTTTATTATTAAATTATTAATACATCAAAAAATAATTGAAAAATATACTAAAAAATTTAGTATCAAATATGTCACCGGCCAATTTTGAAGACCGCTCCGATCAATGATACTCTCATGGGCCATTTAGAAATATGGCTGCTGATCTTTATTGATCAGAGCCGTTGAATGAAGCTCGAAGAACTCCATTAATCAACAAATCGCATAAAGATGTAGTAGAAGAGAATCAAGAAGAGAGAATTTTGAGCAAGGACCGGGGAAAAGCATCTAGATTGCGAAGATCGTTCAAGATCACAGCAGATTGTAGTGAAAAAATGAGCATAATCTGCTGTGACAAGATGTGCATAGTTTAGATTGGAAGTACTTGATGAATTCTATACCAGTTCTCTCCATTGCGATCTCTGACCTTCCTCTCGAACTCATGAGGCAAGTAACCCAGTTTCAGATCCCTCAGACTTGTCACTGGTTGCAGTCCTCTAGGGACAATCTTTAAATTTTTACATTCTATGATTTCCAGCTGATTAAGGTTGGCCAATGCTCCATCCTCTATCCTCCAAATCTCTATTGCGAGGAAAGACAGTTTCAAGAAATTGAGTTGTGGGAAACCCCCATTAGAGCATACTAATTCTTTCCCCACATATGCAGATTGTTTCAATTTCAAGACTCTCAGATTTTGCRGCTTCTCCAGCTTTGGCATGGGATCTTCCATCAGATAGGAGCCTTTTAACGATAACTCCGTAAGGTTTGGAGGGAACTCTGCAACATCATACAGCTTTCTGATTCGTCCTCTTAGATGCAGCTTAGAAAGATAAAAATTATTCCCCAACATCAATGAYGTCGGAATTGCATCGCTGGTACTAACAAGTTCAATTAGAGTGTCCCTAGCCTTTAGCTTCAGACATTCAAGGTTCTTTGACATAGAAATCCAGTTAGCTAAGGCTGCTTCATGGTGACGTAGTTCACCGTGCAACTCCAACTCCCTTATGCTGGTCAATTTGTCCAAGCCACGCGCTACCTGAGTTTTCTGGCCAATGCATAGTCCATGTAAAGACTYAAGATAAGTTAAAGCTGCATTTATTGGTGGATTTATCGTCATCTCTTTCAGTTCATTGAAGTACAGATTTCTCAGGTAATGCAGATTCCAAATTGCAGCTGGAATGGGGCTAATCAATGTTGATCTTAAGTCCAAAGTCTGCAGCTTCGTAAGGTACTGGACTGATGATGGAAGCTTCTTCAGCCAAGTTCCTCTTAAACCAAGGTATCTCAAATGAATGAGATGTCCTATAGCAGAATCTAACTGATTCAAGTAAATGCCTTCCAGATCTAGGACCCGCAAGAGCTGAAATTTCTTTAGTTGTACTAGACTTGTTTCCCTCAGATCAAAGCACAACAAAGAGCGAAAAATCTGAGTGTTCTTTGTAATGGGAAAAACTGCAGAATGAATTGCTAGCCGACGACCTCTAGTAAGGCAATCAACATGTAAATCTCCATGGATCACATCAAAAAAATGATCCTCCTTGGCCTTTGAAATTGCAAGTTCCCTAAGAAGATCATGCGCATGGCATGCTTTAAGCTTTCCATTGGACTTTCTTTTTGCCACTTCAATCATGCTCCTTCCCACCAGCTCCTCTAAGTAATCTTCTGCTACATCTTCAAGTGRTTCTTGACCTCTCGGAAGCACAAATCCTTCTGCAACCCATATCAACATCAACCTCCTTGCTGAAATTTCAAAATCTTCAGGGAACATACCGAAATATAGAAAACATGACTTCAAGTAGTATGGCAAGTCCCTGTAGCTCAGAGCCAAAATTTCGTCAGGTTGCATTGGATCTTGCCTCAGCTGCCAAWGCAGACTCTGCAAAACCTTTAGCCACCCATTAAAGGTTACTTCCGTTCTTGATAAAAGGCCTCCCAGTACTACAATAGCAAGAGGTAAACCTCCACATCTCTTGAGAATCTGCTCACCCAACTCTTGCGTCCAGGGTGGCAAACTCGAGCAGGATTTCCATTCGGAGCACACTTTCATAGAGAACAATTTCCAACTATCTTCATCATTCATTGGAATAAGTTCATGTGGAGGAATTCTTGGGTCAATATATCGAGCTAGATCCTTGAAGCGTGTAGTAATCATTATTCTGCTTCCATTGTTCTCCTCAGGAAAGGCTGCTTTGAGATCAACCCAAACATCACACTTCCACATATCATCCAGAACTACCATATACCTCTTATCTTGCAAGAAACTTGAGATTGTTTCTATCAATTCCTCATTACTTACACTTCGAAAATCTCCTTTTTCTTGTCCCATTAATTTTTTCCTCAGTTCAATTAAGGTGTCTTTTGCTCTAAAATCTTGAGAGACATAAACCCAAGCACAGCAATCAAACTGCTTCTTAACATCACTACTAAGGAAAACTTTCTTGGCAAGTGTAGTCTTCCCTATACCTGCCATGCCAACAATTGAGATCACAGAAAGTCTTGACTCTCCCTGGACCAGCTGTGATTCAATTGATCTGATATTTTCATCCAAACCAACAACATCCTCATAAACATGTGGAGCAGATCTTCTCTTCTCGTGGAGTCGAATAACTGCAGAGTCTACCCCTTCCCTCAGTCTACCTATATTTCCAATTCCATAAGTTGATTTGCTATTACTGATCTCCTGAAGCTTAACCCTGATTCCTTTAATCTGATTRTTARCTTTCCTACGCGAGATTAAATCATGAAAGAGAAAGTACCTGTTGAAAAATGTAACAAATCCTGATCTCTTTCCTTGTGCCACTCTGAAGATCAAAGMGTCAACAACATCATCTGTATCATATGCAACATCCCTTATATCTGCAACCCAATTTTTGACTCTTTCATCACTTTCTTCTTGTGAATGTGCCTCTTCCAGGAAGCATCTCATTCTCCTTAGTTCCCCTTCGATCCATTCAACCTGATTACGAAGTTTCAAGTCCTTCGACAATGATCCAGCTTCCTCAATCAGATAGCAAGCAAGTTTTTCTAATAGCAAAGAAACAACATATTCAGCCATGTTTTGATATTCTGCTGCTTCTGGGGGAGCTTCAAGCCTGGAGATCAAAGGTTTCCGAGATGATCTTTCAGACAATTTTTTCTTTGTTCTACAGTAGACTTGGAAGTATGAAGCCGTGGGAGTCAATCGTGATATCAGAATTTTAAGTTTCAACTACCACTACCTTTGTTTCTTTTCATCCAGGAAAATAATTATGTTAGTCAAATATAAAATTCATTTTCAGATCTCTTCCGCTTGACAAGTAGTCAACAAATGAGGCAACCAAGTCTTTCCACTCATCCTTTTCTGTTAGGAGATAGTAAAAACTCGAAAGCAGCATGTCCCAAATGGCTAAGAACAAGTTGCTTTTGCCATGCTTTGATTGAGCAGTAGTAGTAATCTGCTGAAAAGTCAAGTTTCCAGAATGCCATATCCCTTTTCATTTTCTTATTTCAAACGTCCATTCTATAGAAAGAGCCTACCTCAATTTACTCCTTTTAACCATATGCTTATATAAATTTTAAGTTAAAAGCAAACACTAAAGTGACACAGTCAGTCATACACATTTCTTGCGCTGTTAGAGCATCATGTTTAGAAAAAAAAGAAAAGAAAAAGATTTAATCATTCCTCAAAGTTTTGATGAGCTTAAGCAATGGTGTCTAGCAGAATTACTGTAATCTATAGTCAAGAAATCAAAGAACAATGGAATCTCCTCCAGATCAAGGGGAAAATACATGTTTGGATTAATCAGCATAAGTCCCTTTTGCAGCTCCTGGAACAAATAGAAATAAAATAAAAAGGTTTTCTGAACAATGACTGCCAAATTCATAATCAACTTTCTTCTGATAATTAGCAGCAAATATCTTCAGAATTCAGTTTGATTTGCTAAGTTATTATAAGAGTGTGCCAAAAGCAGCAATAGAGACATTCATTAAGAGACAAATAGTAACTATTAGATTTTAAGATTTCTGAGGAGAGAGATTATCTTAAAAACTATTGGGAAACATGGGGGCCTCTGTTTGTTTTTAGGTTTTTGAGGTGTTGCTTTTTGTTTGTTGCTCTTGGATGTACACCAGCAAGAGTATTAATGGGAATAATATTCGCTATAATAATATAGTTGTCTATTATAAGAACTGCTGGTAATAATTATTTGAATTTAAGTCCTCCATCTCATCACCATCCATCCTTCTTAGTTTGCCTAATTACAAATCCAAGATTTCTTTTCCTTGCTAGAAAATCATAAATTATTATAAAATCATAAATCAATATTTTTTTTTTAGACTTTAAAGATTAAAGTATATAGATTACGAGTCAAATAATTGATCATCAAACTATTTTATCAATATCAAAACAGTTCGACGTTGATCGATCATATGATAAGCTTAGATAACTCTTCTGATCTGTATGTTGGGTTGACTTCTATTCATGGCTTGTTAATCTTGATTTAGCTGCCTACCAACCGTGATGGAGTTGGCTTGCTTGTCATCTCCTCTTCTTAATCATTATTGAATTTATCAATTTTAAACTCTGCTTAAATACAAATGATCAACCAAATAAGACAATTGACACACCTTTAATATGCAACCCTGCATTATCAATTGCCTTACGACTGTAACCCATCACTGTCTTCTTCCCATCAATGATAGACAAACCCCTTCCGCAAAGATGGATAGCATGGAAACTCAAAGCTCTTCCCAAAACCAGCCTCGAAGAACAGCCAGCCACCATGAAACTCAGGTAAAAACTGATAAAAGAGGAAGCTGCAGCAAGGGAAGAAAATTTCTTGGAGTGAGACAAAGGCCTTCTGGTAGATGGGTTGCTGAAATCAAAGACTCTCAGCAGAAACTGAGGCTATGGCTAGGGACTTTTGACACAGCAGAAGAAGCTGCCTCAGCTTATGACAGTGCTGCTCGACTTTTGCGAGGAAGAAATGCCAAGACAAACTTCACGTATCATGGAGCCATGACTAGTTCTCGGGAAGAAAATTGCAGTTTACTTGGAAAAAATCCAAGGCTTTATCAGCTTCTTAAACACGCCATTATGAAAAACCTCGCAAAATCATCATCCATGGGTGCTTCAGAATCTCCATTGCTAAGTTCTGATCAAAGTGGATATGAAGAAAGCTGTGAATCAACTAAGTTCGATGCAGTTTTTATCAGCTCTCAAGATAAAGATAAGTTTTCAAGGGCTTCAATAGGGAGTACTGCAAAGGTTTTTTCTTCTGTTATTGTGGCTCCTTCTTTCAGTGCTTCTCTAACTCAAGAAAGACATGAAGAAAACAGTAGTAATTCCCTTTATCTTCATGCAAATTGAATGTGGAAAACCATGATCAGAGCAGTCATGAAGAGTTCAATTTTCATTGATTTTTACTGATTACGCATTTGTCACCTGAAGTTAAAGATGTCTTGTATACTTCCTAGCCCATGCTGATGTTTTCCGGACTTACTTTTTGATGTTCTTGTTTAATGTAATTCGTGAAATCCTTGTATTTTCGTATGCTCCTATTTTTATTGTCATCCTCGATAAATACTTATTATTAGCAACTATGGAGTTCACACTAATGCTATTCTTCCAACTAGCCCTTCTTTTACGACCAACCAGTAAATATTCCTATTTTCGGCTACTCTTGGACCTTAATCAGTTCCTTCCTTAGTTCTTAGAGTAGCCGAAGGCCCAATGATTCAACAGAAAGTACTTTGGGCTGAATTTAGACTACTTTAATCGGTCAATATCTGGCCCAATGATTCTTTGTTTTGTTTGAAATTTAATGTATAAAAGAGTAGGACATGACTGTTCGATCTTGTCCTTCCGTCGACGGTGAACCCATTACGCCTGAACTCCGGCGAACCTTTACATACGGATTATGGCTACATGCTGATACTAAAAAATCTGCTCTGCYTCGCACATGGAATACTGGTCATCCTCCAGAAGCTACGCCTATTCGCGACCCTCACATAGATGGTAACATGAGATTTCTCGGGAATATAAGGACATAAAGCAACTCGCTAACAGAGGAAAAGGTTAAGCGATGAAGTTACTTACAAACTCTAATTCGGAAATCCACATCGGGAAGATGCAATGTCAGACAACTTTGAAGTATCTCCTATGCATGAATCTCCAAGGCACGAGACACTGAGATACCAGCAAAGAACCCATTCCATCTGCAGATTTTTCTAGGCCTTGTGATCAGCAGGACACCAGCACCCATATATATGGGCGACGGATCACAAATTTTAATAGAAGATATCAGGAGTCTGAGAAAATTCAGGCCCACAAGCAATCAACTATCATAACATTGGGCCTGATTTTCAAGGAAAATGAAGAGCCCATACATTACGCTTTTGGACCCAACAGAAGGAGTGAACCCAAAAACKGGAAAGAGGAAAATCAATCTTTTGGAAATTCAAAGCCCAATCAACATAAGTCCTAAGCGATAAAAAAAGGAGAATATAATTTCTGATCATCAAAAAGCTACTTTTGATATAAATATGGCGGGGCTGCTCAATCGCCATGAAACTCATAATTTGAAACTGCCGGGGGCTTGGGAACCCCAGGCAATTGAATCTTTTAAGCAACTCATTCATGATGAAGATCCCTACTAAGTTATCTTATCTAAAATGAAATCGAAAACACATAAAATGCAAAAATTGTGGAATGTTTTTGGTTTTATTCGTGGTTCTTTTTGTCGATTGTTTTGGCCAGGGAGGGGGGCTTGCTTTATTTTGGCATCAAACTCTCCTAGTAAAACTTAGTCTTACTCTAGTAACCACTTTGATGTAAAAATTAAGTTAGCAGGCAGTCAGGAATTTTGGTACTTCACAGGATTTTGTTGCAATCGGGAATGCTCTGAAAGACATCATACATGGGAATTGCTCAAATTTATTGGAAATGGTCGAGAATTACCGTGGCTCTGTGGGGGGAGACTTCAACGAAACATTGCTATCCTCGAAATAGGATGGGCGACATACTCTCTTTCAGGAACACCATGGAAACGGTAGGATTACACGATCTTGGTTTTCAGGGATCACCTTTTACATGGTGCAATAAAAGGGAAGGTGAGGCAAAGGTTTAGGTCCGATTGATCGAGCTTTTGGTAATGATGCATGGAAGTCTTTTGATCAAAACACAATTGTTCAGTATGGCTCTCCATTTCATTCAGACCATCTTCCGTTAATTACCCACATTCGCTCTCAGTTATCTATAGCTTACGCTGGAGGACTTGGTCGTCTATTCCGTTTTGAGCCTCTATGGATGCATGATCCAGAACGTGAAGACATTATTCAATCTCATTAGGATCATCATGGAGGACAGATTCTTCTTGGACTCCAAACTCATTCAAGGCGTTTGGCTGGATACGGTAGAAGGAAGTTTGGAAATTTATCAACTAAAATTAAACAGGCAATAGAAGAGTTGAAGGACTTTCTTACCAGAAAAGCCTCAAAAATCAGAGCTCAATGAAGCATATCTAAGACTCGAGCATCTTCTCACTCTACAAGAGAACTAATGGAAAATAAGGTCTCGATCAAATTGGCTGAAGTTTGGTGACAGAAATACTACGTTTTTCAACCACAATTCAAGTCAAAGAAGAAGAAGAAAAGACCATATATCTCGCATGATGAATTCCTAAGGCCATTGTCTTACTGATCAAGCACAAGTCATCTAGTGGCAACTTATTTCAGCTCTCTTTTTGAAGCTACTAAAGAAGTCAGGAATTTTTATAAACTTTTGGGGAGACAAATTCAATCTATACTTGATCATCAAATGGTCAACCCCTAGAGGTTCCTTTCACCTCAATGGAAATAGAAAGAGCTATTCATTTTATGCATCCTTCTAAGGCTCCATGGCCAGATGCCTAATCATGGAGGATTTTATCAAAAGTATTGGGGAATTTTTGGTTCTCATAGTACAGAATATTTGCTTCATATTCTGAATGAGGAAGGGGATATTCAGCCTATAATCATACTTTTATTACCCTTATTCCTAAAATGGCTAATCCTGAATCCGTGACACATCATCGTCCCATTAGCCCTTGCAACGTGCTRTACAAGATCGTCGTGAAAGTGATCGGTGCTCCCAATTGTGATCAATGAATCATGCCTTTGTGGAAAGAAGACTCACAACAGATAATGTGACTGTAGCATCAGAAATCTTTCACTAGCTAAAACACAAAAAAAAAAAAAAAAAAAAAAACGCACATCACATTAGTAAAGCTTATGACAGGGTTGAATGGGACTATTTGAGATGGGTCATGCTCAAGCTTGGATTTCCGGTAAAATTTATTTCCCCTATTATGATGCATAACTTTTGTATCCTTGCAAGTATTAATTAATGAAACTCCATCGGAGCCTTTCGGCCTATGGCAAGGTTTGAGACCAGGAGAGCCTCTTTCTCCATTTTCTTTTGCATTGTGCACAGAAGGCCTTTCTGCCTTATACCACCATGCCATGGAAATAGGCGAACTACATGGTATTAGGATTAGTAGAAGAGCACCAATGATCACTCATCTTTTGTTTAGAGATGATAGCCTCCTTATGTTATATGCTTCAAGAGAAAACATACAGATTGCAGTTGATATTCTTAGCTTATATAACATACAGATTGAAGTTGATATTCTTAACTTATATCGACTCCTCTCAGGCTAGGGGATTAATTTTCACAAGTCATCCTTGTCTTTGCCAAGTCCACTCCATCGGATGTCCACAAAGCTATTATTCAGGAACTCCATATATCCGAGGATACACTTGGAACTAAATGCTTGGGGCTTCCTTACTTAATTGGCAAATAAAAAACAGAGATATTCTCATATCTCAAAGAACGAATATGGAAAAAGACGACTGGAAAGAAATTTTTTATCTCAAGCAGCCAGAGGGACGTTAATCAAATTAGTTTTACAAGTTATCCCAGTCAACACAATGTCATGTTTCTTATTGCCAACTTCTCTTTGTTTAAAAGTTTCTTCTATCATATCTACATTATGGTGGGATCCTCGTAAGGAAGGAAGGGGAATACATTGGCAATCTTGGAAGAAGTTGGGCAAAGGCAAATCAGAGGGAGGTATGGGGGTTTCACCAATTGGAGGCTTTTAATTTTGCTCTTCTAGCAAAATAGGGATGGAGGATCCTAATGCACCCAAACACATTGATGGCTAGAGTTTTGAAGGCTAGATACTTCCCCAATGCATGCAAAATTGGGTTCTAGATCATCCTATACATGGCGAGGTATTTGGGAAGCCCGTAGTTTATTACAACAAGGTCTCAGATGGAGAATTGGTAATGGAAACTCGACTTTTGTTTGGGATGATCCATAGCTTTCAACCTCCTTTGAATTTCGCAATCTCACACCTAATCCTTTTCAGCCTCAAAATATGTTAGTCAATAATTTTATCATTCAGAATCCACGAAGATGGAATCGTTCCATTATAATCCTTATTTCTTCCAAGGGATGTGGAGGAGATTATCAAAGTACCACTTCCAATAGAAGATTGTGATGATAAACTCCTTTGACATTACGAGGAGAGTGGTGTTTTTTTAGTACGATCGACATATAAGCTGGGTATGAACTTCTTTTATAGATGAGTGACAATCTAAATCCAGTTTCAGTTTCTACATCAAGCAGTGGAGCTTTCTAGAAATCTCTATGGAATCTGCAACTTCCTCCAAAAATAAAAGTAYGAGCTTGGAGACTAAGTCATGACATTCTACTACCAGATCCAACTTGTAGAAACGGATGCAAATAGCACAACTTTCTTGCTCCTTCTGTGGATTGGAAAAGGAGACTCATGTGCACTTATTTTTGCAATGTGACTATTCTCGACACATTTGGCAAAGGAGCAACTTGCCTATTAAGCGAGCAATACAGGGTGTTGATTCAATGCATGAATTTATGAGAAACCCACTTATGCATCCAATGCTCTTTAGTGTTGATGAGGTTGAACAAATTTCCTTTGGGCAATTTGATATGTAGGAAACAAATGGATTTTTGAAGGAAAATACATCTCCAAAAASAAACAATATGTTTTGCTTCACCTCCAGGAATCCAAGCATTCTATAGGCGATTTGTAGCCATCTTCCCATAGTCACTCTAACCTAATCCAGTATTGCCAGGCTCCTCTTTTCCCTACACTAAAAATTAATGTGGATGGAGCTTTGCAATCAGGAAGTGCAGGTGCTGGAGTGATCATCAGAGATGCAACAGGAGATTTGCAAGCACTTAGTTGGGTCCTCTTCCAGAATGCACTAGTGCGGAACATTATGAGCTTTTAGCTATCATTCRAGGATTCATAATCACGGATAAGTTGGATTTGGATGATTTTACACCAGAGTTTGATTGTCAAAAAGGTTTAGAAGCTCCATACACATACTGAATCAAATGGCCCATTGGGACGTATATATTCACCAGCTATTTCTCTTACGACAAATTCTGGTTGTAAAATAATCACACATGCTTCTCGGAGGGTCAATATTCCCGCACATAAGCTTGCTAAATATGGCTGGTCTTGTCTAAACGAATGCTTATGGCTGGAAGCTGCCCCTATGGATGTACTCTCTGCTGTAATGGCAGATAAACCTCCTTAGTTGTTCAATAATAATATTAGTATTCGTTTATTTTTAAAAAAATGTATAAAAGAGAAAATATGTGCGAAATTATAACCCATTATARAAAATAAAATCTCTAAATGAAATRCCTAGACCAGGGTGAACTGCATCAACTCAATCTTATTAGACCTATGATAGGATGCCTAAACTATAGCAAGATTGTTGAAAGAATGGAGCTCTAACAAGAAAATCTATAATGCAAGGAACTMTCTCAATGTATTCAACTTACTATTTTCCATGTCTTCTTAGGTATATAATAAGTGAATAATACATTAATGAGAAATCAAAACTAACATATGCTTATAGATATGATTTTGATAGCGACACTGAGTTTTTATCTCAAAACAATATATCTTCTTTTGCCTATTTATCTCAAAATGACAATTTAGAAAATGGACTGGGAAACCATAAAAGCTTATGGAATCACACTYATGCATGTCAACCTCAATAATACCTTACTACCAATTTCCCCATGCACAAAATCGAAAGCGGGCACTACAACAAAATATATTATTAGGGAATCTTTTAATTTAATTTAGGGATGCTAATTAACATTCCTAAAATATTTATCTACGCTTTTAAAAGAGTCCCACTTACATTGCTAAAAATAGTATGACCACATTATTTGACAACAAAAAGCCTATGATACATCGGTAAAATTAAATTAGCCATGCTTTTATACAAGCATTGCCAAAATTCTAAATCTAGAAAAGACATCCCGAAACTTAAGTTAGATTCCTTCAATAATTAAATACAATTAATACTAAAAGATTCAAATCTATAATAAATGACATTCAAGTAATAAATAGGCTAGTTGGTCCATAAATGAGGTTTTCACTTCCGATGTGAGATTCTTTTATTGAGTTTTTGGGTACCGATGCTTTCAATTAATGTAGACAAATTAAAATTTACGACATCAAAATTTTAAAGCTTCCCATCTTTTATATTAGTCGATAAGACGCGCTTATCTTAAAAAGCGTCAGGAATATGGCGATGCTTTTCAATTAATGTCAGAAAATTTTCTATTAATATCGATAATTGTTCTAATATAACAATGCTTTTAATTAATGTAAGCAAAAAGAGTTTCAATTTACGATATTTCTATATAAAAGCATCTCCATTTTTTATATTATTCAATAGAACGATGCTTGTTATAAAAAGTGTCTTAAAAGATTTTCTATTAAGTTGATGCTTTATTTTTAATGTTGGTAATTATTCTAATGTAACAACATTTTTAATTAATATAGGCAAAAAAATGTTTCAATTTACAACTATATATTTAAAAGCGTCACATTTTTATATTACTCGATAAGATGACGCTTTTCTTAAAAAGCATCGGGAATATAGCAAAGCTTTTTAATTAATATCGAAACATTTTCTACTAAGCTGATGCTTTATTTTTAATATTGGTAATTATTTGAATATAACAACGCTTTCAATTAATGTAGGAAAAAAAATGTTTCAATTTATGACACTTATCTTAAAAAGTGTTAAGAATATAGGGACGTTTTTTATTTAATTTCAAAAAAAAAAATCTATTAAGCCGATACTTTATTTTTAATGTTGGTAATTATTTTAATATAGAGATACTTTTAATTACTGTAGGCAAAAAAYGATTTCAATTTATGACACTTATATTTAAAAGCTTTCCAATTCTTTATATTAGTCGATAAGACAATGCTTACATCAGAAAGCGTCGGGAATTTTTCTAATATAGCAAAATTTTTTAATTAATGTCAGCAAAAAATGTCYAATTTAGACACTTATATTTAAAAGCATCTTCATATTTTATATTACTCKATAAGACAATGCTTGTCTTATAAAACTTSAGGAATATTTCTATTATAATGACACTTTTTAATTAATGTTGGTAATTTTTCAAATATGACGATGCTTTTTAATTAATGTCTATAATTCTTTTAATATGACAATAATTTCAATTAATATTCTAAAMAAAGCGTCGCTATATGAGCTTTTTGTTGTAGCAGGGGTTATATATAGAGGCAACTCTTTAGTTATTCTTGCTCGCAACAACTATAAGATTGCCTTCTACTTGAATTTAATGGCTATTCTCTCTATTTCATCCTTCTACTTCATTTCCCTTCCTCTATTTTCTCTACAACATTAAAGCCTTTTGAAGTTCCATTTGCATGTCCTGTATCATATGTCTTTTATACTAATAGCAAAGCGTTTTATATGTGTAGACGATGGAAGAATACTCATATATATATCATTCTAATATTTGCTATGTTTTTTTGTTTTTACCTTAAATTTTAGTACACAAATCTGTAACATTCTGTTTGAAAATTTATCAATCTATATATCTTTTTCGATAAAATATTTCGTGGAACCCTACCCATCCATTTTTTAGGAATTTTCATCATTTCATTTTGAAAATTAAAAAGTTATTTTGAATAAAAATTTGAGAATGAAAATTCAAAAGATGGAATGGGAGATCCTATCAAGTCACACCTTTGCATGTCAACTTCAACAAGCCTTGTCACCAAATTTCCCATGCACACTTAGTGTCGTTGATTAAAAATAAATATAAAATAATTTATAGATACTTTCAAGTCCAAAATAATATACCTATYAATTATGAGTAAATTTTGCTACCGTATTATTTGTTAAGGAAATCAAAGTTGGAATATCTCGGGAAAATAAAAGTTTGCTATATTTCCCAAGCATTGGTTTCTCCCGATTCTGAGTTCTTGTTAAGGGAAAAGTATTAAATTCGATTCCTGTATCTAAGAAAATCAAAAGTTCCATTTCATCATCAATTACCATGGCACAAGATTAGCCATTAGAGAGAGAGGGGAGAGGAGTTAAACGACTCGGCAATTGGACAATTTACCCTTTTCATTGGCTGCATCTATAATCATAAATCAATGATGATAGCAAAATGCCATATAAGGAACAGTGATTTCTTATCGTCCTTWATTAGTTACTACTATGGCAAAGGGGTTAGGGATCTTTTAATGCACTTTTCTAATACATTTCCTACTACATGTTTCTATCCACCAATCAAAGCACGACATGTATTAATTTGGGACCCCTCAAATATTCATTTTCTTAAATTTTAGGAGTTAAGATGTGCACATTGTCATATTTTGATTAGTGTATCAAAAAAATGTAACAGGAAAATATACTAGAAGATCTGGAGTCATGGCAAAAGASCTAGAGTTAGAGGCAAAGGGCATGGAAATTCGGATCTTCTAATACATTTTYTGCTACATTTTCCTWCTACAYTTTCTTACTACRATTCTTACTACATGTATATATCTTAACTTCTAATTAACTTCTAAAATAAAAGAGAAATGATTTTGGAGGGGGATGGAGACCTTCTAGTACACTTTCCTACTACAATTCATGCTATACACATCTATCCACCAATCAAAACACAACATGTATATATTCTTAACTCCTCCAGCATCTCTCCTCCTCTATCTTAGCACTTTAAGATATATAAATGTTGTGCTCTGGTTGGTGGAGAAGAGGTGTCGGAAGGGTTAAGGCTATATACATGCGGTCTGATTGAGGGATAGAGATGTGTAACAGGGAGTATAGTAAGAAAGTGTACTAGAAAATCTCCAGCCACAAAGGGGTTAAGGATATATACACATTGTGTATATCGTTGTCTTCTGATTTGTGAATAGAGGTATGTAGCCGGGGGTGTAATAAGAAATTGTACTAAAAGATATCTAGCTAAATTTATATTAGAATAGAAAATTTCATTCTTTAACAGAAAACGTGAATCACTGATCTTCATACTGAAATAATTTGGATAAATCTGGCTTCAATACCACATGCTTATTTAATAGATATAAATCAAAGGAGTGTGTTAGCGGGATCAACTTGATCCACAATATTTTCAATCAATAGAGATATTTATGTACTATTTTGACTCCGAGTGTTCTAGTATACTCCCTACTATACATTCATTGCTACATGAACGAGAAGATTAATGATATATATATGTCATGCTCTGATTGTTATACAAAGACCGAACAAAGGGTGGATTGGGTTTTTTGCAATTCTTCATCTTCTTCATTTTCTTTCTTATTTTTTATTTTTTAAAAGAAAACTTTAAAGGAGACATGAATAAATACAATAAATTTTCGTATGGGATCCATCTAAATTATGCAAATGGAATTGCATATTTTTTGTTCGTAACAAGGGAGAGATAGAAAGGTGTCCATTGGAGGTAATATGGTCAAATTGAAACGTTTGTATCAATTTACCAATTTAGCTAAGCAATGGAAATTTTCTTTTTTGTGTGTACAATTAAATGTCACTATTTCATGGCAGAAGGTAAAATGCATGTGTTATTCTGTTACAAGAAAGTAACTTAGTTAGTAGAATACCCATCTTACCAATTAGAGTTCTATACTTTAATTATACTTTAATTAACATCTTCCTGCCAACTATGTAAGAAAAATATTATCCCTTAATGTACCAAGAAGTAGAACATGAAGGGAATTATAACTCTTTATAAAATAAAAAAATAAATTTGCCTTGTAACAAGTAAAATTAATAACATGGTTAATAAAATTTTGTCAACAACTAAAGTTGCTTTTCTTTTTATCTTTTTGTTGGATTTTGAAGAGGGAGACCTGTCTAGGGGAAAGAGGAAGGGGAACCGCGGCTAGTGTTGGAGAGCGGGTGGGGTTGATCCACATCTTCCTCCTCTGGATTAGAAACAAAAGGGAAATATCTTACTTTATTCGAAATTAACTCTTTATAAAAAAAAAATACGAATGTTAAAGGAAATATATAAAAAATAATAACTTTAATACAAGTTATTCCGGTACAAATTATTAAGAGTGCATAATTTTTAAATAAATCCCTTTTTAATTATTGTGGTGGGAGAAGACTTATCTAAAAATAAAGACGAGAGAGGAAACTTATGACATTAACGGCCTCAACTCAATATTTTATATGAAACTTAGGATATGATGAACTAAACCAAAGCTAGATCCTCCAAATATGAGAAAATGAGCTCTTGCAAGAAAATCTATTATATTAGATACTCTCTCAATGCATTGAATGTTGTTATTTCTTTAATACTATTTTCCACGTCTTGTTAGGTATAATATAACAATTGAATAATATATTGACGAGAGATCAAAACTAGTAGATGTCTTTTTTTTTTTTGGGAACCGAGCATAAACCTTATTGAATTAAGCAGCTAGCTAGGCAAATCTGCCATGGCTGCAGCAAGAACATTCAGGACCATCCTCCACCTGATGCATCCAAAAATATCCCTAATTTAGCAGGCAAATGCATCGGGTTATCGAACATCTCCAGACATGGGTAATATCATAACATCTCGCAGCATACAAGCTACTCCTAACAGAGGAGACAATGGCCTCAAGTGCTGAAAAATCAACATCTGTCGCACACAGTTTGCGCACCATAGTGACACAGTCAGACTCAATGGAGAAGTTGGATAAACCAAGATGCTCAGCAAGGTGCAAACCCAGCCGCATAGCCAACAATTTGTATGCTCGAGCCAATGCCAAAGCTCTCTTGCCACCATAGCACCCAGAACATCCCCATGACAATTCCTTGCAATAGCATCCACGCCTGCACATCTATCCTTCCAAGCACCATCCACGTTCAGTTTATAACTAGAGCTATCAGGCGGTTTCCATGCACCACTCCTACTCTGCTCACCCCCTACGCTTATCTCAGTCGCTTGACACGCCAAGATATACTCTTAACGATAGCTCTGTGCAAAATCAACCACATTACCTCACCTTGCTAGGAAGAWCCTCAAGAACAACTCTATTTCTTGCTCACCAGATCCCCCACAACAATGTCACAATGTCCATCACCACCTTCCTTATAAATCTCGAGTAAGTACAAATGTTAGCAAGGACCTCCTGCATACACTGGACTCCATACAACACAGGGATGAGATCAACTCCAGCTTTGTGCCAAAGCAAACCTGCACTCTAGGAACAGATGGACGGTCAATCTCAACTGAATCACAGCCTAGCGGACAATGTGCCATCCCAACGCACCCCCGCTTAAGGAGATTGAATGGTAGAGGCAAAGCCTCTGACACGTCCTCCATAGCTATCTGCGCACCTTTGGGGTAACCTCCAAGCGCCGGATCCACACCAAAAAATCCCTTGCAGCACCTCCCCAAGAAAAGGCCATACAACGCCTTCCCTCCTTTTTCTTCACTGCCCAGTCCATTGCCATATGATAGCACGACCTCACACTAAACAAACCATTCTTCTCATAGTGCCACATTAGCAGGGTATCACATGGTTCACGCGGAAGAGGAAGTTTGAGGATTTCCTCAACATCCCGCTTCAAGAATAAACCTTCCAGATCCCCTACATTCCAAATCAAAGGATTGTGTACCAACAGATGATCAACTGTAAGGTCACCTGGCAAAAGAGATTAGTGAAAATAAAGCGAAAAATCAACAGATATGCTCAACCATGGGTCATTTCAGATAGCCACATTCTTACCACATCCAATCCTCCACCGAAGTCCCTTCTCCAGTAAGTGACGACCTTCCTAGATACTACGTCAAACATAGGATGGTCGCCYACCCAAACTAGCACTCAGGAAATCTGAGTTAGGGAAATACTTTACCTGTAAAAATTTGCTTATCATTGAGTTAGGTCTAGCAATAATATGCTACCCCTGCTTAGCCAGTAAAGCCCAACTAAATACCTCGATATCCCCGAACCCCCCCCCCCCCTTGGGGCCTACCTGCTCTCAACTCTTACAATAAACACATCGCCTCCCCTCCTCCATCCCCCACTAGAACTTCCGGTTCTCGGAGGTAATGGCCTTACATAACTTGACGGACAACACAAAACAGGACATGTTGTAATAGGATGGCTCGTAACACGCTCTTAATAAGCACCTCCTTCCCACCTGCGAAAGAAATTTCTCCTTCCACCCCTCGCCTTTTTCCAAACCCTCTCCCACACATAATGATCCCCCCATGTAATAAGGTAAACCTAAATACCTATTCTCACCCTCTCCATTTGAAATACCCAACCCTCTCCTAATCCCACACCCCACTTCCTCAGTCATCCTCCTATCCATAATGATAGAGGACTTTGACATATTTATGAACTACCTAAGAGCGTGCTCATAACGTTCCAGGACATCCTGAACCACTCTGGTGTTGCCCTGAGATGCTTCCATTAGCAACGAGCTATCATCCACGAACAAGAGATGTGTGATCTCAAGTGCCTGGTGACTCATGCGTAGCCCAGATAACCTACCTTCAACCACTACCCGTTTGAGGAGCCCAAAAAATCCTTCTATGCAGAGAACAAACAGGAACGGTGATAATGGATCCCTTGCCTGATACCACGAGATGGCCAGAACTTGAAAGGAGAACGATGTGACACATCTCATGATGAGATCAACTAGCCGAACCGACAAATCTAGCCAGCCCAGAATTAGTGTAGGTACGACCATTCAACCCAATCGYATGCCTTTCTCATGTCCAACTTTATTGCCATATGCGGCTCTCTCCCCCTAATCTGTCTAATCCAATRCATCCATAGCGCTCTTTGACGAACGCGCTCTGTGAATCATCAACAAGAAAAGGCATTACTCTCTGAAGTCTATTAGCCACAACTTTAGACACGAGCTTACAGAGCATGTTACACAAACTGATCGATCTGTACTATGAAAAACGAGTAAATGTTTATGAACATRATTTTGTAATAGTACTCATTCTTTACCTCTTTGCAAGGGTATAGACTGATCAATTCYACRAGGCAGGCGTTAACAACTCTTACACCACTGAACGGCTGCTAATGCCCTAAACTTTTAGAAAAATTATTTCTGGCAAAATCATTAAGTAGTAGGTGATTGGAAATGAACAAAGATACATTTTGTYGGWTTTTTGAAGCTAAAATGGAGCCGAAGAGAAAGTAGTAGGTGAAAACTCTAATATCCATGATTTTCTTCTCCTCCAAAAAGGCATCTCAAGAATACCTAGATTTAGTCACATATGGATGRGAATTCACTATTAGCTGGCTAATTGAACTAAATGAGGCAATCCAAGAAAGAAGTCTCAGAGATCTTCTTTCATTTTACTTTTTGATGATTTTGCGGGTTACAAGTTCAACTTAGTACCGTCCTGGGATCGGAATAGTTTCCATTTCCCAAGCTTGAAGATCCAACGAATGGGATATATCATTCATGCAAGTCGTTATATGTGAGATGTTGTTTTTATATATAAGACCCTTTAAAATACCAATATTCATATCATTAAATGTAACTTATTTAATAACTCAATCTCCTATTGCCTATTTATCTAAAAACGGAAAAATGGAATAGCAGAAAATAAAGCTTATCGAATCRGACCTTTGTTGCTCAATTGAGCCTTGTTCTCAACTCCCCCATACCCACCTAGTGCCATAGACCAAAACARCTACTGTATTGCCTTGTTAGGTACAATATAACAAGTCAATAATACATTGGCAAGAAATAAAAAATCCTCCTTGCAAGGGAAGGTAGACAGGGCCTCCCTAAAAATCTTCTCCCATCAATATCTTTCATACTGTGTTTTATCATAAGCTGATCCTAATTTCATGAGGCACATGCATGTGCCATCAAAACCCTTACACCAGCAGASCCTTCCCCTGCGGYGGCTAGCGTTACCCACCCATGTAGTCATAGGATTATTATAGGAACAATTTGCTAGCTAAGGTCTTGGTGGATTATTTTTAATCATATCTCACTTTATTTTTTATATATAAGATAGGACAATATAAAATACAAACAAAACCTATTACTCGAGACTTTTTAATTGTTAATGCTTATGTCTTTAATGGCAACTTATTTAATTATTTAACCAATAAGTTATTTTCAACAAATATATCCTTTTTTACCTATTTCTCTGAAAATGAAAATTCAAAAAATTCGCAAAACAATCAACTTTCATAATACCAACAATCAATCGAGGAAATGCAAATAATCAAAAAACAAATATGACAACCTTCGATTAACCCTCAGACTATCTGAACATTCCATCCCGATTAATTGATTCCATTATGAAGCTGAAGAAACCACCRAAAGTTGGTCCAAAAAACTTTCTTTGCTTATTATTTTAGATTTTGTTTTTTTTGGAGTTTTGAGATAATGTCCTTAGATTAAGACAGGTTTTCTTGATTTTAGTTGCAAAACCGAGAGAAATATTTTACTTAAGCTAAGGCACCATTTAAATATGAAGTAATATACGAAAATTTTACACTGTGTGTATCTCCTTTTTATTTTAGGTCTCAGAACTAAAAGTTGTGATGACACTACTGATCGAGGGCACAAATATAGGGTAACTCTGGGTTTTGGCGGCAATGACAACACCCACAAGATTTATATTGTCGATGCCTATTTCAGCCTCGCTGAGGTTAGACTAGAAGGAGGTCTTGCAACTCAAATTACAAATAGTGCTGCGGGATTTCCTGGCACACCATGTAATGGCTCTACCGTGAYTGATGCTCAGGAGCATCTTGGGAGGCTGTATTTTGCTTCTATTGATGTGCCATTTGGTGTTCTTTACTATGCCTGYTCATCAAGCCGAACGCAATAATGGGGATGATCTGATAAAAAGGAAAGTTAGTTCTGTTCTCCMACTACCCTATGACTTTGAGGCGAGGCCACTAAACCTAACTTCTACTCTTGGATTTCTTTACATGTCAAGGAAAACACAGGAATGAATAGAATACTTCCCCGAAACAATGCAATAGGAGTTCCAAAGTTATAAATACTCATACATACTTATAATGCAAGTCTTTTATATATTGAAGAAGAAAATTTTCAATTACTCTGTATTTATATATATTAACAACGATTTTGTTTATTATATTTTATTTTACCATATATATTTTAAATGAAATTGAAAAATTAATGTTTGACGGGGACTTCCTTTTTTTCCATGGAGAGAAAGTAACAGAGAATAAAAGAAGATTCAAAATGAACTATATAAAACCGAAGAGAGTACTAAAATACTGTCCCAGTACATGTCCATAAGTACATTGGAGAATAATGAATAAAAACTTATTTGCACTAGTAATGAAGGAAAAAACCACACACACAATCAACAAAACCAGATATCATAAATATATATAAATATATAAATACAATACCAAGGATGGATACAAAAATGCTAATAAATTCCTAAATAATCAAGATTGAAACAAATTAATAAAAAAGATCATAGATGTCATTGTTTAATGAAATAATTCCTTTTAATTATTATTAATATTTTTAGCATAAACATTTAATGAAATCACTTATAAGCTAAAATATTAATATATGTTCATCATGCTTGAGAAGTTAGTAAATATACTATTCAGGTCAAAGCGAGATTCGAATTCGATCCTTACTTATAGCTTAAGAGTTTGAGGCCAACCGTTTTCTTTATTCCAAGTAAGAAGTCAAATTAAATTCTCGGCTCAGTCTTAGAAGTGAAAATTCAAAATAAATAAACTAGAACATTATCATACTAATATACTAACTACATACATAAAGAAAATTAAATATAGAAAAAATTAATCGAAGTGTCAAAATACAAAAACCTAAAATAATATCAAGCAGAGTTAAATGTAAAAAGAAATATATAATTACTAGACAATAAGTAAAAGAAAAATTTCCAAAATAAAATAAATATTCTTATCTAGGCAAATGATAGCAATATAAAAGAATGCGATGAACACATAGTTTTTAAATAATTCCTACAATGGTAAAAGAATAAAACTTCAATAAAAAATTCTTCTAAACAAATGATTAATGGTGCTAATTTATTAAATAAATCCTTTTGAATTTTTTATACATCGTTGCGAGAAGATCTGCTAATAAGTAAAGACAAAAGAGGAACCTTCCGCATATGAGAAAATGAGTTTTTGCAAGAGAATTTATAATTAATGCAAGGAATATCGATTACATTAGATATTTTTTTAAGGTACTGATTGTTTTTTTTTAATATTATTTCTCAAATCTCGTCAGATATAATAAATAAAGTCAATAATAAACCGATGAGAAATCAAAATTAATAAATACTTATGAACATAATTTGATAAAGATATTAAGCCTTTTTCTCTTTTAAGAAAAAGTAGGTCCAACCTTCCCTCGAAATTTCTCACATCAATCTAACAATGTAAGCAGGTTGAGTTTGATGTGAACTTTCTATATCAGATATAAAATGTAACTTATTTAATATTAGTATCCTATTATTGGAGGCTTTTTAATGTCGCCCTTGTAGTTAATATCATTAAATATAACTTATTTAATAACTTAGCCCATTAAACATCAATTAATTCCAATAAATCTATCTCCTTTGCTTGTTTCTATGAAAAAAAAAAAAATCAGAAAATGGAAAGGGAGATCATAAAGCTTATGGAATCACAGGCATGCATGTCAACCTCAATAGGGCCTTATTACCAAATTTCCCATCCACACCTCGTGCCATAGACCAAAACCCTGGGATATAAATAGAGGCAAATTCCTTACTTGTTCTTGCCAACGACTACAGTATTGCATCCTACTCCAATTCAACGGCTGTATTATCACAACACAATCGTCACAAAAGTTTGGTAAGATCAAGAGGTCTGCATAAGAGTATTGGAGCATTTGGCTCTGGGTAAAGATTGATAAGTTTGGTAACATTCTAGAAACTTTCCAAGGAGCATTTGGCTCTAGCATCGTCACTMAAGTTGAGGAGTATAAATGGTTTCTGTATCTTGGTTCTATCAGTTCTCCATGAGAAATTGGTCTTGCTGTCGAGTAGGCCGCTGTGGTAGTGTATGACTTAGGACCCTAGGTATAATGGGCCACCAAAATGGTTTTTTTTTTAATTTTTATTACATAACATTATAACAAACTACATAAAACTATTAAATCTTGTTATATATTGAATGATAAATCTAAAATTCTTATTTTGCAACTTAAACGGATGCCTGTTGAAAGATCTTAAAAAGAATAAATCAAAACAATCTAATTAAATATACAATATGTATAATAATTAGAAAAAGACTCTTAAAGTTAAAACAAACAACAAAGAAAAGGTTTACATACTCAAGAATTAATCTCTCTCTCTCTCTTTTGTATTTCTTTGTTTTTTTTTTTTGGTTGGGATTGCAAAAAAAATATTTAAATCTTCATTCATGTAAGAATTAAAACAATTAATTTCTCCATTGAAATTAAGCCAAGTTAATATGATCAAATCATAAACCAAATGATTTATCCATTGAACCATACTTTGAATCAATTCAACATGATTTAGTAGCGGAATCTGTCAACCACAGTTATAATAATTTATTATTATGAACACATATTTAAAAATATCTCATCCACAGACCATCATTTGTAGGGCTTACTTTTGTCATGTCCTTTCGTCCACTAACTACACAATGCCTCGGCTTAATGTCAAATGCATACATCATTTCACTTCCACTTCCTCACTGGCATCATTTTGTGTGGGGCAAATCATCAATTGGCAAAAACAAATAGTGGAAAATATCTTTAATTTCTTCACCCTCCCCTCGGGTGGGACGCTGGTGTGTGAGTCATAGGGATGAAAAAGCTATGCATCGGAAGATCATTCTTTGGAAGTCTCATCTGATGCTCAACTATGAAAGTACACAATTACTACTGTTCATGCCTAAGGCACAAATAATAACCTCATCTTAGTAATAAATGCTTTTCTGGATTGCGTTAAGGAATAAGATGCCAGATTCTCCAAGAGTTCAAATCAAAATACAGATTCTCCGGCAATTTGGTAGTATTACGCTTCCGTCACTGTTCTTCACTCACTTCCACAGGGGCTTCGAGATTCCTTGTTTCCAACTACCTCAGCTTCCTTTTTAAGCGAAAGAACATTTATACAAAGTTAAACATTTTTTACCGCATTCTTCTGAAAATGACACTCAATTGCTAAAAGAGTCACCTTCTTCTATTGGTTATCTCAAAACTGACAAAAGATGAAATAGCAAATCCGATCTTATCAAAATTTTCTAGGATTCTTTGATTGAGAGAATATGGTTCAAACTGTTTTCTGTGACCATATGTGCACAGAATCGCAGTACTACTCTTCCAACTCTTCTGGAGTTGCTGATGTAAACTTTGGAAAACGAGGGACGTTGCAGAATCTATTGCAAAGGTAATAGGGGGCGTTTTTTTATAGGAGTTGTCAAATAATAAACTTCTTTATCCATATATTTCTTTTTCCTTTTGGGGATTTTCGAAGATTTTCTTTGGGGAAGATGGTTAACTTCACAGAAAGTGAAAAGGAAAGGCCCCTGAAAGWATCAACAAACAAACGGGAAACAAGTTGACGAGTCTATAAGGATGGAAACAGAAATTAAATTTTRAAGAAATGAAAATAAATACTACTAAGAGAACGAAAATAATACTTTTGTGACGAYCCTGACTCCGTCTTTGTGAGTGTCAACATAACCTGAAATTCATATGGAAGGAAACCAAATTTTTCACAAAATGTCTCCTAGATCTTGAGTATTCTTTTTCTCAGAAAAGCTAAAGCTAATAAGGTACGCACCTCATCATTCAAACTGATAGTGAGTCGTAAAAATGAGGTTTTTTGGCATTCTACATAAGGACAGGATTTTTCTGCAGTCTACAAAAAGACACAGGTTTGTCACCTGCTTTTACATGTTTATATAGACACGTACTTCCATGAATTCGAATCTAGACGACTTTTAGCAGTCTACCATTACTAGTTTTCACTTACTAGTCCGAGTCAAATGTACACTGCTCTGTCCAAAACCCCAGTTTTACTGCAGTATAAAGTAGAAACCCTACTCTCTTTTCCTCTTTTTTTTTTTTTTTTTTTTTTTTTCCCTAACTTAAGAGGATAATTAGAAGCATTCCATGAAAGTTGCAGAACGCCATGTGAGATATATCTCGAGGTACAAATAATGACAAGTTGCATATATCAAGACACCCAAAGAACATTTAATATGCAGATATTATATAGATCTTTTTCCTGCTGTGGGGAACTTATTCAATCATGCAAGCAAGTGAATACATTAATTATTACATAATCTATCATAGACCCAGAAACGTAAAGAGATTAGAAATAGAGGAGCATTTTCTGCGCTAACAGAAAGTAACACTCAGCAAGTTGGTGAAACCAGAAACGATCATCGCACCCAAGTCAAAATCCAACAACTTAGCCATTAATCCAGAATTTTGGCTCAAAAGTGTGAGAGAGATCCAATTCTCCGCCTCCAAGAGGGACATAAAAAATGAAACAAGAATACTACATGTAATTAAGAACAGCAAAAGAAAATCATGCACAGATACAGCAAGATCATACAAGAAAGTGATGATGGAGAAGAAGAGAACAATGCATACGGGGAAAGGGTTAAGCGCTGGATGCAGAGGTTTATCGACCGATTCCTGTTCCACTTCTTTCTCATGTTTGGATTTCAGGGAACGGATCGATGAACCGCTGCCTCCAGTGACCTCAACCATATCACCACACCACACCCCACCCTTACCCACCCTCGCAATAAAATACACAAACATTTCTATCTTTCTGCTGCGTTTTCATCACGGATCTGGCTTTCAACAATTCACAACATCTGAAACCGAAAAGCCAAAAATTAAAGGAAAAGAAAAAATGAAAATTTCAACCCCATCAATCACTCGGCAAAGCCCAGACGGGAAAAAGAATTATTTTTAAGAAAAGATCTACCAACACAAACACAAATGTTTGAAAGTCTGAAACCTTTCACAGAATCAAGAAATCCATAGAGGAAGAGAGAGCGCCACCA
The DNA here is from genome assembly GCA_001752375.1 of Rhazya stricta. Lineage (NCBI taxonomy): Eukaryota > Viridiplantae > Streptophyta > Magnoliopsida > Gentianales > Apocynaceae > Rhazya > Rhazya stricta. Next base: position 3,417,686 of record MEJB01000012.1, on the reverse strand, counting down.
GGCCCCATGAAGCAAAGGCCAAAGTTTCCACCTCTCTCCCGTAACTTCGTGYTGTGTGTGTCTCTGTGCGTGTGATCCGTTCAGTGTGTTTGTCGTCTTATATAGGTGAGTTCCGCGAACTCAGATTTGTCCAGAATGTAGTTTTAATTTATGATTATCTGATAATTAGTTTTCCCTAACTTTTTATTTTAAACGTAATTTTGAATTTATAAAAAAATTAATTTTTACTGTATATGATATTTTATTTACAAAAATTAGTTAAAAGAATCAAATATTTCTCTCTACCATTAAATTTAACGAATATCCAATATTGACAATTAAATATCACAACCAAATGGAACTTCTTTATAAATTAAAAAAGTTAAAGACGTGACTTCTCCTCATCGTGAATCGATCAGCATTGACGAGGTTAGAATGGTTCAAAAAAGGAGCAAGAAGGCGATGAAATGTGGGGATAGAATCCGTGTTAAGGAAGGGGTCCATCCTCCGCCAGTTTGCCAAAAATGTACACGTGTACGGGTTCTGTTTGATGATTAAAGTTTAAGATATTAATTTAATCTTAAAACAATTAAATCTTGTCATTAAGATAATACCCATAGTGAAACTTTAAAAAAGGAAAAGGAAGAATTTTGAATTTAGGAAGACCAAAGTTCGAGCAGGGAATATAAAGTAAACAATTATTGAATCTTCTTATTAGGAAATAATAATAACGATAGAAATAATGTCAGGATGAAAGTCATAAATGGTCCATTCATGGTTTTCCTTATTTTCAAAATTTTTATTTTTTCTTTTTGATAATCTCACCTAACGAGGACACTGGAATCGAGTGAGACACGATTAATTTTGAAATTCTTTTAATAAAAATATATATTATATTTTATTGAAATTATTCTCGATCCATTTATAATTACATCATCTATAATAAATATAAAATATATCTTCSTCGATATATGTAATAAAATACGTGAACGTGAACTCGTGCAAAATCTAACCATTTCAAATATATTTTTGAGTGAAATTACATATGCCATTTCCAAGTTCAAGTCCAACCATTCATATGCACAAATTAATTGACACTACCTGATAAAATTTATTCTCAATAAATCAAGAACAGGAAACATATTAAAAATATGGTTCCTGGTGCATGTGCCCCAAGAAACCCCTACGTAGGTTCGCCAATGCTAACTGAGTACATATACAGATACATGACATCAATGCAATATCATACTGGCACGTCGATATATGTTGGTTATAAAATGTTTTAAATAAAGTAGTCATATCAATATTCTGCTAAGTTCAGAAAGGCCAATATATATTTTTTTTACTCCAATGGTGGATATTCATATTTTAAAATAAATTCTGGCCACTAGGGTCTTAATTGTAATTAACAAGAGTTTGTGGGCGGCATTATAATATCCCCTTCATCATTTATAGGCATGTAAAAGTTTCTCTGAAAATACCAAAGTAATACCTCTTATAATTTACAAGGATTTGTAATTTGTCGTAAACTACCCGATCTTTGACTATATCTTTTTAGTTCTTACTCTTTTTTTTTTTTTTTTTTGGGAGCCATTTTAGTCCTTACTGTCAGGATACAATTCTCTTTCAATTTCCAACTGTTGATCATGCCATAGTTCAATAAATTTTCGCCACGTGACACAAGAAAAGTTCAACAAACAGATAAAGGATATCGCAATGAGACTGATGAGAGAAGTGTCGAATAGGAACTAGAGTTTGACAGTTTTGTTCGCCTTTATAGCTGGAAACAGATTAGAAATTGCAGGAAAAATTGTAGCATTTACTACAGCAATTTCAGCAGCCAAGGCAACTGTATAAAACTGCATCCGAGCTGGAGGTTTCAGGACATGAAACAGGAGAGATRAAACTACAGAAAACAGCATTTTCTGGATTAAAATCCAGCAACAGTTTCAGCAGTTTCTGCTGTAATTTCCAGCAGTTTCAGCTGGCTTTTGAAGCATATAAAAAGGGCCATTTCCAGCAATCTTACGCAAGAATTTCCAACCTTTTTGGTGAAACTGAAACTTTATATTGAATATACAATCAAAACTTACATAGCAGGAGAAGCCCGAGCCGGGACAGCTGGGCCCCCTACTCCCAGCAAGTCTGTCTTTAATACACAGGATTCTGGCATCTAGATGGGGAAGACGAAAGCAGACATCAAACAAAAACTTGTTGCGGCATTGCCATTAGCGAGACACAGTTTCTCTAAAATAAAGGGGCCAAGTGCCATCTCCTTSTAAATTATCATCCACCCATTTCTCTACAGAGGTGGAGGCAAAGAAGRMGGCAGCYCCAGAGGSAGGCACTAACTGAAGCCAAGTCTCCTGAGCCCATGTGCAATTTCGAACAGCATGCAAGYAGAGCTGAAAAAATGAGTTAGGTCCGTGGGCCAATCTASCTTGTCATGCAAAATGAGTGGATCGAATTGAGAGTTTYCTAGCTCACCTCTGCCTAGACCTTCAAATGGCGAGCTTTTGGTGGGTTGGCCTGTCTAGGTTCATTAGGCCCGTTAACATTATATAAGGTATATYTAATAAAAAGTTTAAAATATATATTTTAATAACGTTTGATTTGTTCACATTTCATTAGTAACATTAAAAAGTAAATTTGAATTTTACATTTATTTTTTTAGTTTTATTCTTTTGTTATTTAATTTTCACTTCGTTTTTCCTTCTTTTATTAACAAACAAGGATATATATTATTGAAATTGATCAATTTTTCAATCAACAAAGTTATTCATTGATGTTTAAACTTTATTTATAACTAAAACTTATAAAATTTGAATATACATCTTAGGCAAATCATATATATAATGTGTTATTCCATCTTTTATATAAGTTGATTATTAATGATGATTAATTATCGATGAATTCTAAATGAYACTATATTATTTTTATTGAAAAATTTAATTAAATGTAATGATGATATATGGACTATGGTATCGTGATACTTTAACTATAGTTATTTAAATGAACTATGATATGATATGATATATTATATTTATTTATTTAAATATTATGGTGTGTACAAACTTTTAGGAATTTTTTTTAAGAGTTTTTAAAGATTTTTTAATTTTTAATTATATTTGATGGGCTGGTCCGCCTAATCCACAAACCAGCTTTTGGTGGGTTGGGTTGAATTGGGTTGAGGGTTTCTTAGCCCAGCCTGCCTAGACCCACCAAATGATGGGCTTTTGGTAGGTTGGCTTGCCTAGTCTTGTTAAGCCCGTTTTGACAACTCTACATGTAAGTTGGTTTGAGCCGCACCAYGGCATAACCTACATCTTGCTGATTCCAGAAACTTTCTTCTAAAAAGAAAGGTTAGAGATTTCGAACAATCCTAGCATAAGAACAATAAAAAGAGGGATGACTGCATAACAAGCCACCTCTGAACCCTTCTATCAYGGCAGTTGTAGCTCTACCTCGACCAAGACACATCCTCGAAAKGAGGAAGCTCCAAATACATATACGCAAGCTGCTGCAGTATGTTTCTAGGTAAGACATGCCCAAGGCTATCRAGATCCCATCGAGCTATTGGAGCCAATAATCCATGACCTGGGCCTGAATCTTCKATAGAGGAATGGTTTGCTGAAGAAAATATATTAAAGGCCCGCAAGGCAACCACTTCTCCAACCAAAACTCAATTGGATCCCCATCACCCACAACCCATTCAAGCTAAGGCTGTAATAATGAATACCTAGCTATAATGCCTTTCCATATGTGGGAAGAGTGGAGAAAGCTATCAGCCAAGGCACAATACTTAGCTCTAAGTAGTCGAATCCAAGGAGCCTGATTATTAACCAAGGCACACCACCCTAACCTTTGCAGAAAAGTAAGATTCAGCCCCCTCATTCTCTTAATACCGCCCCATAGCTTTCGGTACGCACACATAATCCTAGGCCACGGAATGTATCTGCCTTATGTGATTATCCTCTCCCTAAATGAAACTTCGATTAAGGTTCTCCAAAGCCAGACAAGTGGAAAATGGCAACTTCATTGTCTACATCGTGTAAGATGCAATAGTGGAAGTTACAGATTGCACCAAAAGCACCCTAGCTACCATAAATAAATTACATTGTTTCCACCCGAAGAGCTTTCTCTTAACATTATTTATCAAATACTTAAAAATAGAGATCATCACCCTACTATGCAATAAAGAGATAACCAAATACATGCCTAAATTCCATGTCAAGGGAATACCCAAGCACCGAGCAATATTCTGATCTCTAGCCTGTCAGATATTCTTAGAGACAAACAGTCAAAATTTAGAAAGACTGACCTTCTGCCCAGAGACCTAGCAAAACTGCAACATAGTAGCCACCATAACTTTGCCTAAGGGATCGAGGATTCTCCAAAAAGAAAGAGGTCACCTGCAAAAGAATAAATGAGTGAAACCTGACCCTTGGCCATCATCATCCTTGAGACACCGGATTCAAATCTCATATCTTAAAGTTAATTCATCAAGTTAATGATAAAATCCACAGGTATTTCCAGTTCTAGCCCTTTTGGTAACGGTAGKGGTACAAAAGTATCGAGTATTCCACTCCCTTGTGACCARCCACTTTGCCCTCGATCTCTGGTATAAAAAAATCTACTCTTGTTTAAGAATCTTCCATACTCCTAAAGTAGCTCACCCTCCAACCACTTGAGATATCGGGAAGGTCCACAACATAAATGTTTCTAAATTCCTTCTAAGCGAGCASGTCACCTCTTCTTTCTCCTACAAATGTTACCAAAAATATCTCTATTCCAAACCAAAGCAGAAATAGAGAAAACATTAATTCTATCAACAAGGGATATACTTTGGTTGGACCAATGATCACGTACTAGACCTTCAAAGGACGGTGAAGAAACCAAGCCACCTCCATTTTTAAGGGTTTCTGCGACCTCGGTCTTACATCTTGCTCACAAAATATGAGCATAGGGTGGTGATCATACGTCGTTCGAGGTAAGTGGCACATWATAGCATCCTGAAACAAATGGCGCCAAGCACCATTACACCAARCTCGATCAATSCTTTGACAAATAYTAGTGCATCCAAAATGCTTATTCGTCTAAATGAACCTCTCACCAACAAAAACCAAGTCAATAAATCTACAAGAATCAACAACATCCAACAATCCTAGTTTGGCAATCTCGTAAAATCCGATCCTCGGACTTTTCATCCACAGAAAGAACCTGATTAAAATCACCAGCAACAACCCAGGGGATATCAATACACTGACCCAACTGCTTAATCCCAGAGACTCTCACTCCATTCCCTACTAAGAGAGGCATAAATCGCCGAGAAAACCCGAAGTCCACATCCTGCCTGCTGGATAATCATGTTAACAACCTGCTCATGCTTACTAACAACATCAACATGTACCTACCCCTTTCCACTTAAGCTTTCTAACAACATGTCCACCTGTCCAAACTTCCACAAGTATAAATAACTGTGGCTTATTAATCTTTACGATGTCAATAAAATGGCTTGCAAACTCATTAGACCCTACCTCTTGGCAGTTCCAAATTATTGTCTTCATAAAAATAACAGAATTAAAAGTCCATGGAGTCAAATCCCATTTGATTCCAAAGGTAAATTTGAGCTATCAATTACCTGAACATGAATACGACACGCCATCTCAGCATGAACAACAATCTCCACTAGCCTATTTCTCTTAAGGTTAAGGTCGTGGAAGGTGTGGCATTATCCATGGGTGCCGTTTTTCCTTCTTTTATTAACAAACAAGGATATATATTATTGAAATTGATCAATTTTTCAATCAATAAGGTTATTCATTGATGTTTAAACTTTATTTATAACTAAAACTTATAAAATTTGAATANGTGGCATTATCCATGGGTGCCTCGGGTGGAGACGAATTTTCCCTGGGCTACTGCTAGGTGTTCACACCCAAATCTCCAGTTGCGTGGGCTGCTGAAGAGACCACCTAATCCGCTACAATAACTAACTGCTCGCAAGCGCGCGGCTGGCCCTAGATCCGCGATCCACGATGTTGGACAGTTGAACAACCCCAAGCTTTGGGCCTAGAGGTCGAACTAGCCTACCGACGCCCTTAACCGAGCCACTCACTTTTGATTTTGATTGTTTCGTTCCTTTAGTCCCCACTGGCTTGCTAATAGAATGAGTGGATCCGGCAAGGAAAGAAGATCCTTTGGGCCCGGGAATATTCTGAATCCTCTTTTTAAGTCCCCCAATCTCTGTCACTTAGACTTTTTTAGGTCCCATCCAAAGCAAAAAAATGGGAGCCTTAAGGGCTCTTACTAAAGTTAGAGACTGACAATTTTTAATCTTTCTTCTTAGCTAGCTACCTAGAGAATGAAACCTTCCCTTCTACCTACTCAATATCCCAAAATCTGGGCATATAGATGTCCCTCCATCCATCACAACCCTCATCCTTATCCCTTCACTGACCAACTTGAGTGCCATCGCCGACAAGGGTGTCTAGTCGTCGCCATCGTAGGGCTTCTTGGACAGCATCATGGCCCAATTGTTGTAGATTCCACCAGTGCAACGTCCTCTCCTACAGCTCGACAAGATTACCTCATCCCCTCAACTGTTTGTTTCCAATCCAGTGAACCCTTACAAGRATCTGTAAAGTGCCCATATTGGTCACATGAGAAGCAAATATTGTACAAACCCTCATAGTCATCTGCCCGAGGTTGGCCTATCAATAACAAGCGAGGCGTTCATAGCTTATCCAACCCGATCCCAACATAAATCTGAGCAAACATCCCCCGGGTAGTGGATAGGAGTTTCATCAACCTTCACCGCCTTCAACAATCAAATCCCCCATTTTCATCAATATTGCCTTACCAAAACACTCTATGGGCACTTCCAAAAATGGAATCCAGACCATCACTATTGAGATTTACTTCGCTAAAGGCCAGAATTTTGGGCGTCGCTTGCTAACAGTGACGTAATGCCCCATCATAACCCATGGAAAATCATGCAACACACGTGAATATTCCTTAYTAAAAAAGAACCTCACTAGGTRAAAACCTCATTCCATATCAATAAGCTCACATTGTCACTTGAGCTTCCAAAGGTCATGGAGTCTCTGTGCGAGGTCCATATACAGAATCTTGCAACCAAACACCTTATCAGTGCCCTACACCAAGGTCTCCAGAGGGATCGATACTTCTCTGAGGACAACCCTATAGATTGCAGGAGAGAATTGGCCTGAGACTCCTCCATGGGTTGTTTAAGGAAGGGGTCATCAAACCCATCCTCTTCATCCTCACTGGCATACACTGCCAGGGGTATTAACTTATTTGTTCTGATATCCAGAAAAGATTGTCGTTGGTCATCCACTTGAGACATTCCCAAAGGAGCTGATGGCAAAGAATCTAGGCATGCCTCCTCCGCACCATCATTCAATATTTTTTTTCGCTTCACAATCATAATTCATTACAGACAAGACTCCTCACCCRATGCCGGCGGGCTCGAAAGCATTTCCATCATTCTTTTTTCGAAACTTTAAATTGATGAGATATTGGATTTTCTAGCTTTGCATGGAAAGTGTTAGACAAATTTTCAAGCTTTTCCTTAGAGGTTTAGACAAGGTTTTTTGTGCAATTTTAGAGAGTTTTCTTCTAGTTTTGCATAGTATTTTGAACAAAAAATCTCTTTTAGTTCCTCTTGTTCTAGCTTCTATCTAAACCCCTAGTCAAGTCACTCAGTGGTTGAGTTCATACAATGTTTCAAGTTTGCTTAGGGATTGCTATTGTATCATGGGAAACAGATGTCCTACTACAAATGGTAGGGGACAAATTTGTTTTAAGGAAACTATATTTACAYAGGCCTCGGTATTGTAACTATTTTATATAAATTATTTCTTCTTCTACTCATTTCTTTTGGTTCTGAGTTTTGTTTTTATAAATCGATTTTGAATTTTAATCGAATTCCCTACTAAAATATTGGACCATCAATCTTAAAACATATTTCGTGACTCGTTTATAAAACAGAAAAGAGAAAAAATAGATTATTTGCCACTTGTTTCAGAAATGGCGTTTAATCTGACTGTAACTATTGTAACGACTGGAGYGAATGAGACCCAAGTTGTGGCTCAAATACTCCAAGTGGTGGCTCCTATAACTGCTGTTGCTCTAATAGTTCCAATTAATCTTGGAGAAAATTGGACAAATTCATTAGAGTGAATTTCAAGAGTTGGCAACAAAAAATGTTGGTTTACTTGACCATCTTAGATCTTGCGATATTCTTAACTTGAGGATGCCCCAAAACTCAATGAGGCTGAGAAAGATGTCCAAGTTGTCAGTGCAATTGAAGCTTGGACGCATTCTAATTTCTTATGCCAAAATTATATTTGAATGGTTTGTTAGATATGTTTTACATTGTGTATAGCACAAAGACAACGACAAATGAATTGTGGGAGTCSTTGGAACAGWAATATAAGACTGAGGATRCGGAGCAAAGAAATTTATTATTACTCGTTTCTTGAACTGTAAAATGGTGAGACCAAAAGGAGGAGTGTCAAAGAAAAATTTTCCAGGAAATGCTTCAACTGTGACAAAGTCGTTCACAATCCTCGTAGTGCAAATTGCCAAAGAGGAACAATAAAATTGAGGCAAATCTATTTGATCACATCACCCAGGATGTGTCTAAAGTGAACCTGATAGCAGTCATATCTGAAGTAAATTTTGTGGGTTCAAACCCAAAAGTATGACGGATTGACACTGGTGCAACCCGACATGTCTGCTACAACAAAGAGACGATCGCTACTCTTGAGGAGACAAATGACATAGAGAAGCTATAAAAGAGAAATTTTAGTTACCTCAGTGGTCAAGGTAAAGGAAAAGTGATTCTAAAGATAACTTCTAAAAAAAATTGACTCGGACCAATGTGATGTATGTGCTAGAGATCTGCAAGAACTTGGTGCCTGGATCGTTGCTAAACAAGCATGGCTTTCACATGGAGTTTGAGTCAGATAAAGTTATTTTATCCAAGAGTGRAATGCTTGGTGGAAAGAGTTATGTAACTGATGGGCTTTTKAAGCTCAATTTAATGGCTATTAAGACAAATATAAATAAAATGAATAACCTTTCTAATTATTTTCTTGAGTCTTCCAACTTGTGGCGTAGTAGACTAGGTTATGTTAATTATGGTACTTTTCATAGGTTAAGTACTTGAATATTATATTACATTCCATATTGATTCTAAACATATGTGTGGACCTTGTGTAGAAGTAAAATTGACAAGGTCATTGTTTCAGCCTATTGAAAGAAACACCAAACGTACCACTTGATCTAATACATTCTAATGTATGTGATTTAAAATCTATACAGACAAAGGAGGGAAATATGCATGAAGCATTTCATTACTTTTGTTGATGATAACACAAACTATTTGTTATTTATATCTTCTTAAAAGTAAAGATAAAKTGATAGAGAAAATTGTTCTCTATAAGAATGAAGTTGAGAATCAACTCAACAAAAATATTAAGGTGTTAAGAAGTGATCGAGGAGGAGAATATGAGTCAACATTTGCTGAGTTGTGTGCTAAACATGGAATTATACATGAAACTAGAACATCTTATCTATCTCAACAAAATGGGATTGTAGAATAGAAAACTTACACCTTAAAATAAATTATTAATGCAATTTTATTAAGTTATGGGTTGCCATAGAACATGTGGGGGAATTTATATTGTCAGCTAATTACCTTTTATATAAGGTGTCCCCAAGAAGGAATGAAAGACTTCATATGAGTTATGGAAAGGAATGAAGTCTTCCTATAGATATCCACAAGTGTGGGGGTGTTTGGCTAAAGTATTAGTACCTATACAGAATATGGTGAAGATAGGTCCAAAAACTGTCAATTGCATCTTCATCAGATACGTGMATAATAGTAGCACATATAGGTATCTTGTACTATAAGTCTAAAATATTAGACATACACAAAGACATGATAATAGAKTCAAGCAAYGCATCATTTTTTGAAGATGTGTTTCTGCATAAGTCCAAAGAGGAAGCAAGTTCCTCTAAACGGATACATGTCAACAATGACCAGGACCAAAATGAAGAAGATATAGAGCCAAGATGTAGCAAAGGAGTCAAGACAGAAAAATTCTATGGTCCAGATTTCCTAACTTATATGCTAGAGAGTGAGCCTCAAAGCCTTAAAGAAGCTCTGAACACTTYTGGAGGACCTCAGTGGAAAGAAGTCACTAAAAATGAGATAGATTCCATCTTAAAGAACCATACAAGGAAACTAGTGGACCTTTCTTCATGCTGCAAAACAATAGGATATAAATGGATTTTTCAAAAAAAAAAAAATGAAAGAAGATTGAACCATAGACAAGTTCAAAGCCAGCTTAGTAGTAAAAGGCTACAAACAACGAGAATGTCTTGATTACTTTGATATCTAGTCTCCAGTAACGAGAATAACATCCATCAGGATGATATTAGCAATCGCAACACTTCAAAATCTAGAAGTACATCAAATGGATATGAAAATAACTTTTCTAAATGGAGATTTGAAGAAGAAATTTATATGGATCGGCCTGAGGATTTTTTGCWCTAGGACAAGAAAACAAGGTTTGTAAATTGGTGAAGTCATTGTATGGCTTMAAACAAGCACCAAAGCAATGACATGAAAAGTTTGATCATGTCATAATAGAAAATGAATTTAAGATCAACAAATATRACAAATGTGTATATGTCAAAGACACTGAAGATGAATATGTCATTTTATATCTTTACGTTGATGACATGCTTATTGTTGATAGCAATAATAAGATGATTAAATCCACTAAAAATATATTAAACTCAAGATTTGAYATGAAAGATATGGGTTTAGCTGATCTAATCCTTAGAATTAAAACTTCAAGAAGGTCAGATGAAATTATCTTGAGTTAGTCACATTATGTCAACTATATTCTTGAAAAATTCAATAAAAATAATTCCAGCACAGCTAGAACGCCAATAGATACAAGCCATCATCTATTAAAGAATAGAGGCAAGCGTATCTCTCAAGTAAAATATGCTAGGGTTATCAAAAGTCTGATGTACTTGATGAGTTGTACAAGACAAGTTATAGCCTATAGAGTTAGCAAACTAAGTAGGTACATGTGTAATCTAGAAGCTGACCACTGAAAGGGAATAGTGAGAGTACTAAGGTACTTAAGGTATATTAATGATTATTGACTGCACTATACCAGATATTCTACAGTTACTGAAAGATATGACGATGCTAATTGGATATTAGATATAAAAAGACTCCAAATTCACAAGTAATTTTGTGTTCACATTATGGGGTGCAGCTATATCATGAAAATCCTCTAAACAAATAGTTATACTAAGATCCATTGTGGAATCTGAGTTTATAACTTTGGATAAATGTAGTGAAGAGGCAGAATGGTTACCTCACTCCCTAGAGAATATATCGAGATGGCCAAAGCCGGTGCCAGCTATTAGCATACATTATGATAGTCAATCAGCGATAGTGAGGGCACAAAATGATATGTATAATGGTAAGTTTAGACATATACGTTATATACATAATACCATACCCAAMTACTCTCAAYTAGAATTATCTCTTCACTATGTAAAGTTAAAGGATAACATAGCGGATCCGTTGATCAAAGGGTTAAATTGAGAGTTAGTTGCAAAATCATCGGAAGGAGTGGGACTTAAGCCTTTGAAAGAATAAGTTGATACAATAGAAACCCAACCTAGTTGACTGGAGATCCCGAGATCTAGGTTTAATGAGACAACCTAATTGTAAAAACTCAATTAGATTGCTGGGGGGTTATCTCCTATCCAATCCTATGATGTAACTATGACACCCGTAGTTAAATGATAAGCTATATGCTTAATGATTCTTATATATCGGAGAACCGAGTGAAGTAGAATGGGCTACTATTAGCTAAAGAATCACCTAAGTGAAAGAGAAGTGGGCCACTTCTAAAAGAATTGTGTGGGCTCAATTCTTAGAGACTCTTGCAGAGCTAGGCATATGTTCACGTCCATACATGAACATAACTATGAGAACTGAAACATGTCAGAAAGAAACCTATGTGAGGTATGTCATTATATACACAAAAGGCAGAATAGGTCAAGGACATAACATCTAYTGGTTAGCCAATAAACTTTCACAAGGAAGGGTTCAAAAGCTCACATCTACCTATCCTATGCAGGATTCAGGTGTTGAACTTTACCACCAAGTCTTCGGTGCTCGGTCAATCCCATTCATGTGTGAGATTGTTGGAAAAATAAGCTGTGAGTGGGAATTAAAATTGGACAGTTTTGTTTAGCTTTAAAGCTGGTAAATTGAAGGTGGAAACAGTTTCAAAAATGCAGGAAAATTTGTAGAATTTACTGCAGTAATTTAAGCAGCCAAGAAAACTGTAGAATTGCAGAATCTGCTGCACAACAGTTTGAGGAAAAACTGCATTAAAGCAGGAGGTTTTCATGAGATGAAAAAGTAGAGATAAAACTGCATAAAGCTCTCAGGACATGAAACAGCAGAGATAAAACTGCAAGAAACAGCATCTTCCCAATTAAAATCCAGCAACTGTTTCAGCAGTTTCTACTGTAATTTCAGCAGTAAATCCAGCAGTTTCAGCTGGCTTTTGAAGCCTATAAAAGGGCTATTCCGAGCAACCTTACACAAGGATTTTCCAGCTTTGCATAGGGAGTGTTAGATGGATTTTTCAGCTTTTCCTTAGAGGTTTAGACAGGGTTTTTGGGCAATCTTAGGGGGTTTTTTTTTTTCCTAGTTTTGCATAGTGTTTTAAATAGAAAATTCTCTTTTAATTCCTCTTGTTAGAATTTTCTCTAGAACTCTAATCAAATCACTTTGTGGTTGAGTTCAGGCAATGTTTCAAGTATACATAWAGATTTCCGTTGTTTACTAGAAAATATATGTCCTATTACAAATAGTAGGGGACAAATTTGTTTTAAAAAATTATGGTACACAAACATCGATATTATATTTATCTTATATAAATTATTTCTTCCTTTTTTCCTTTCTTTTGGTTTAAAATTTTGTTTTACGAATTGAATTCCCTGATGAATTATTGACCAACAAGAAACACACTTTATTAAATAAAAGATTTAACTCAATTAAGCATTTGCGTCCTATTTCCATCACAAAAAGAGAAGAAAAAGAACATAGGCTGTAAAATACATATATGCTGTTAATATTAAGTATTTTATTTTGTTCGGTCATATATCAAGAGAGAAAATACATATCAATTGTTGTAAAATATACTGTTAATATTAAGAATTTAGAAGTTTCGACATAATATTTCTATATAGGAAAAAGGGAAATATTCCGTAAAAGAGAGAGAAGATTAAAGATGAAGATACCACTTTTTATTTTTTAATATTTAGGAAAAAATAAAATATTCCTGTGTTTCAGGGACAAAAAGATCAAAAGGAATGAGAAACGACGTGATGACCATGCACGTGGCACTGATCAACGGTGGCCGCCCACGCCTCCGCCTTTTCATTTTCGTCCAACACAAGTAACAACAAGTAGAGACTGGCTATTAGGTTCATTAGAAAAGCACTTTATATTTTTCCGATCTTTTATTTTTCCTCCTGCCGGGATATATTAATAAATAACTTTAATATGTATTTTATTTTTTGATCTTTTATTTTCTCCTGCTCGGGTATATTTATATAATAATTCGAATTAGTATTTATTATATTAGCTTAAATCATTTCTCCTTTATTCGTATTATTGTGGCCTTTTAATTAATGGTGACATAAGATGTATTATTGAAATATGTAAAAAAGCATTCGAAATTGAAGAGGAGTGAGATATAAATTCCTCGTGGGCACTATATATCAATGATTTTAAATGTTGAATTTAAATTATTATCTTTTTTATATATAACCAAAAAAAAAAAGAAAAAGAAAAAAGTGTTGTACCATAAAAAGCAAGATGAGGAGTTTGTTAAGCATGTTGACGGGATGAGAACAGGTTTTTAATCTCTATTTTATGAATTGAATCAACTCATGAAAAAGATGAATCAGACCACATGGGATTCACTTTAACCTGGAATAGCTTTGTCTTCTCTTTATCAAAAAGTCCTGATTTCTGATAAATTTACGCAAATTTCAATTTGCAAGACTCAGCACCTTTGTCTTTCCATGTTGTCTTCCACTCAATGCTTTTAAAGGATCTAAAGAGCCCATTTAAAGCAAGCCTTCTTCACCTTTCCATACCATCAGAATCCCCCATATGAATGCCCTTTATATACCCTGATAATATGCAATTATTTCTGCAAAATCCAAACTACATGCAATGGCAACAACTATTGCATCACCATTTCCTGATGATCAGCAGCAGCAGCAGCAGGTGGAAGAGGCGGTGCCGATCCCTGGAGCGGTGTCTAACAGTAACTGGCAGTCCTCCGGTTCTATAGGACCCTTCTTTGCCGTCATCTCTGTACTTACAGTTCTTGCTATCATTTCTTGCATTTTGGGAAGGATTTGCAGAGGTCGAAGATTGACACCGTTGGAGAGCATTAAGCACAGAGGTTGCTGCTTTGGGTTCGGGTGGTTCAGGAGGAAATGTTGCCTAAGCTCTGTTGATGGAGAAGTTCTAGGAAACAAGGTGCCAGTGGATGGCCAAAAGGAAAGCAATGATGGTAAGGCTCAAGAAGGTGGTGTTTAACATTTACTACTAAGTTACCTGACAAGATGCTAATGAAAGAGATCAATTGCAGCTGCTGCTACAAGATCTCGATTATATTTGACTGTTATCTTAAAATTGTTTTACTATCATATTTTGGGACATGGATACGTATACTGTTCCAGYGTCCAATGGAACTTAATGGAACAAGAACATAAATGYGTTCCTAATTTAGGCACTTGATCTCTAAGGAGTASTTGAATATCTTTTTTCTTTTCCTTTTTGGGACATAACCCTCAAGAATCAATTACTACAATGGCCTTTTTATTTTTCTTTAATAGGCTAAGAATCAATCTTTCATCTTCAAACTATCAACTAAAGCTGAGACAGGACAATCAAACAAATGGATTATGCTGCATTTGGACAGATAGCTAAAGTGTAGCAATTCTCTCTATTACACATTAGTTATCATTTATTTTATAGTTCTGAAAAAAAATGAAATTACCTTATTACAATATAAATATCATTTATTTAAATTTAAACCTTAGAATTTTTTTCCAAATAATATTTATAGCTAACAAATTGCTCAAATATAATCACATATTAAAAATTTCAACTATTGCACCGTTATCCAACCAAACTCCTATACTGATATGCATATATAAATCCAGATAAGAAGTTGTACAAATAAATAGGCTCCCTCGGGTTTTATACACAAAAGTCTACTAGAAGGTTATGTATATGACTGACTTTGTGAAGGTTCATGGAAATAGTAGAGGGAGAGGTATTAGATAAATGGATACAAGGAATCTAGCCCTCCGTACCAAGGCAACAACAATATCCACCGACGGGCAAATTTTGGTTATAAAAATGATTAGCAGACAACACTCCGGCCTCACACGTCAAACAAACCACAAAAATGCTTTAGCCAACCTTGAAGATTTCGCAGATTCAGAAGAAAAACATTCTCTCTCCACCACCATTTTTCTCTTTCAATTTTCCTTCAATTTTCTTTAGCTTCTGATGATCTTGCAAATGGTGTTACAGCCCTCTCATCGTGTCAAACAGTTTAAAGAAATGACATTGCTACAAGTCAATCAACTCAACCAGCTTAGGGCCATTTTTGCAAGATTTGATATGGATTCTGATGGCAGCCTGACTCTGCTCGAGCTTGCTGCATTGTTAAGGTCCCTAGGACTAAAGCCATCGGGTGATCAGATCCATGTTTTGTTAGCCAACATGGATTGTAATGGTAATGGTGCTGTGGAGTTTGATGAATTGGTGAATGCCATTATGCCGGACATGACCGARGAAATTTTGATCAATCAAGGAAAGCTTTTGGAGATTTTTCGCTCCTTTGATCGTGATGGTAATGGATACATTACCTTGGCTGAACTTGCGGGATCAATGGCTAAAATGGGACAGCCATTGACGTACCGAGAGCTAACGGAGATGGTTCAAGAGGCTGATACGAATGGAGATGGGGTCATTAGCTTCAATGAATTTGCGTCTGTCATGGCCAAGTCTGCAGCAGATTTTCTTGGCCTTGGTGATGGTCTGTTTACATTCTTGTGATGTATGGTCTTGCGTTGATCATTTATTGTAATTTATTCATCATTATCCATCACATTATCTGTTAATAATAGATGTTGTTCAACAGATTATTGAATGTTGTTTTGCCTAGCCAAGACACTAATGGTTGCCCTTTATTTTATTCCCTTTGGCCTTTACCGTACCCAAGCCCCATATGGCCGAAATTGGTTACCTTAATTTGATAGTATCTTGTATTTGGATGAAGAGGCTTTGGCTGTAGAGTTTCTCTTTTCTTTTCTGGTTTATTAGATCCCTTATACTGGAATTGGTTGATTCCTTTGCATATAATTCACAAAAGTTTGCTCTCTTTTCGTTTTKACCATCTCTGGTGATTGCCGCAAGGGAGAAGAAACAGAATTTGTCAGTTTTATTGCTACTGGAATTTCTGTGAGATTTTACATATAAATAGTACAGTAGAAGTTTCGTTGAGTATGGTCCATGAAAACATCAACAGATCCTTTCTGAACCTACTTTACCTCCTCACTACTAAACTAGCTCCTGATCATCTGCAAAGTGCTTATCTAATGAAATCTGAAGACATGCAGCACAAGAAGAGGTGACGTGCAACTGCATACTTTTCTGTTTTCTGCAAAGTCCGCACTTTTCTGYTGTCCCTCTAGCAACTAGATTCCTCAAGGGCCAGAAAACAGACTTCACCGGTAGTTATCCATCTTTTTAGCATTCGGTGTCATCAGATTGCCCGTACATCAACTGTATTTTCTGGTGGTACATTGGGAAGGAATGCATTTGAATTGCTGTGTATGTGAAGTATGGCAAGAGAGCTGAGGCCAGAATCACGGGTAGAATGAGCCAAAAAGACGGTGATGGTCCACAGGCCTCAATGAAAACCATGAAGGCTGTGGTAGATATATAAGGATCCATGGC
Organism: Rhazya stricta; assembly: GCA_001752375.1. Taxonomy (NCBI): domain Eukaryota; kingdom Viridiplantae; phylum Streptophyta; class Magnoliopsida; order Gentianales; family Apocynaceae; genus Rhazya; species Rhazya stricta. Next base: position 3,400,579 of record MEJB01000012.1, on the reverse strand, counting down.
TCCAAAAACCAAGAGAAATATATACCAAAATGCAACTCCTCCCCAGATTAACAGATGCTGTATATACGTAAAGTAATTGATAGTAAGTGCAATTTGGCAGTTCACCACCCACACTACACAAGTATACATGGTGGCACCAAGGATCTCTAGTCCGACAACTTTTCCATTTTTACGAAAGGCTTGATCCTCCATCCCATAAATGGTTAAAAAGAAAATGCAGAGCGAGCAAAAAAGAGCATTCAATTGCCAGCCAATGATTCGAAACCAACTAAAAAGAACATTTTGCGTGCCTTGTTGATAGAGTGCCGGGAACTGCAAACCAGAATGCCATCATATGAAGTCTCAAGTTTTTACTAAGCATCACATAGTTTTAAAAATATCATTAATCCGAGAAGAACAAGAAAGTTATCATATTTCTGCTTTTACCTTGAGACAGCACCTTGCAGGAATGTCCTGGTCAAAGATTCCTAGCGCTAGCGGAGGTAGTGATGTAAAGAAGACATTATAGAGCGACATATACCATTCATTGTATGCAGGTTGCCCAGAGAAAGATGCATATATCTGATAGAATACGAGAGTGAAACCAAATACAATGTTCTTGTAGAAAAAGTAACATATCTGTAGGATGAACAAAACAAAAGAGACATCAGTTCCTTTTTCTATTTCTGTTTGTATTAATGAATTGATATTAACATTGCATCAGAAAATTGAAACAGGAAAAGAAAAGATATATGTTTTCTGAATGCTCAACTCAGCTCATTTGACCAGTAAGTTTTATCTTATGCTTTCTGGAGATAACTATAGTTTGACTCCAGATTGATGCAGAAATATGTTCAGAACAAATCTATCATTCTTTGTCTTGACATTACCAATTATTAAGTTTAAGTTACCAAGCGAAGCATTGATCTTGGTTGATTGTATCCAAAGTAATTTAAGTAGTGGTCCAGGACCTCAAGGAGTACTTTATGCATTACAGAGAGAAAAATTCTCGCTTGAAATGTCCACAAAATGTTACCATTAATGAGATCCTTCTATAGCACCAATGTCCATGCACAAGTAGTAAGCGCTCCAGAAAGCGGAATTGCCCAATTGCTATATCACTTGACATGACTGCCTAAAATCACATCATTCTATACATCAGAGAGAGACATAGAACTGCCCATATCATCCAACTATATGTCTAGACAACGCTTACCTGCATTCCTTCAGAACCACTTATACCAACACCAATATCTGCTTCTTGAAGCATTCCGACATCATTTGCACCATCTCCAATTGCAAGTGTTGTTTTACCAGTTCTCAGTTTGACCATTCTTGTAACCTGCGACACAGTTTAACTACTTCAGTAACTAAACTTGTCGACAGCAATTGTGGCAGCATTCTGTGAAACTGGATTGCTTGCTTCTTCAACAATTTTGCTTTCTTGATTGGTGGAGGTCAGAGTATACAAATAAGCTCGTGTGATTCATTTTAGTTGACAGAATATTGCATTTGGATTGAAGGATTTATATTTCAGAACATTTTTTAAATGTAAACTGATTGTATTTTTAAATTGTATAACAAATGATTTGGAGGCGACATAAATGTTCAATTTGAAACAAATTGAGAATACTAACAAATTTTGAATCAAATATCATTTTGGAGAGACCATCTTGTTATTTGATATATGTGGAACCCAAAAGCAATGTTGAAAAGAAAATCAGCACAAAGATTGTATATGATGTAACTCACTAGTGCTTTTTGTTTAGGTGATGACCGGCAGCATATGACAGTTGCACAGCCAATTGCAAGGTCTAGAAATATGTCCTTCACATCATCCTCTAGAGCATAAATAAGAGCCTTGCCATCAATGATCAAGGAAAATGACTCAGATTTCCCACTTGATGCTGCAAGAAGGTCATTACCCTTCATAATCTGGTGGAGAATGCTTGCCTTCAATGCCTACAGGATACATAAAGCAGCATCAAGCTCACAAGACAGACACGTGCTGTACACAAATTTGTCAATCAAACAATATATAGAATTCAAGTTTTGTATGTCATTAAATGGGGCTTCATGTACTTCAGTACGTCTATAATTATCTTCTACTGGAAGGCTGATTCACCTCTTTCAGCAATACATGATTGTTGATTTCATTCATGAGTAGATTTATCATTTTATCATTGTCATTCATCTCTAGTAATAAAACATAGATAAAATTTTGTCTTTCTTAGGCAGAACCAATGCAAATACCTACTCCCAGTAGTAGTAAACTAATCTCCCCTAACTTTTACATCTTATCTACTTGTCATTGCTCAAAATTTACTAATTTCCAAATCATCAAAATCATCTCAAAATGGGAATATAAAGTRGATGAAAACATAAGCAAGAGATAGGCCGTCAAGAAAAATGGAGGATGCCAACTAGYGAGATTCAAGTAACAAAAAGAACATGAAACACCGGAAACACCAATCCTGAAYGCTCATACTTTTATTAGTTCAAATTTTAATTATTTCCTCCAGATATTTTCAGACGAAAAACTGTCCCTAAAACACAGTCAACAAAATCAGTGGGATATTCACTGGGTTGAGAAAGCTGGTTGAATAAAAGCTCCAATATGTTAATCAGTACACACTTCAATAAACATGCCTTTTACTTGTTGCAGAAGATTTGAGCCAACAAAAGTTTAGACTTGCCTCACAGGCTGCTGACTCTTCAATGGATTTTTCCAGTGCATCAAATTCTGGATTCTCCAAGTTAATTATTATTTGTTTCATTCCTTGTCTAATCAAACTACAAGCGAAACTGCAAAAATTAAGTCAAAGTCAGGAAGCCCTTGTAATGACCTAAAAAATTAGTATCAGTACCTCGTCAGCCTCAGTAACCATACCCAATATTGATTGCAGTCTCCATTTTATCTCCTGTCAAAACCCATATTTTTATTCCAGCTTGTGCAAGTTTGTCAATACATTGAGGAACCTGTCATCACCRGAAAGAGAAGTATTAGATCAAAATACTATATTTGATATCTTAAGTCAATCCGAATGCATTCAAGTTTTGCAGTTCATTTTCTTTAATGCATTGCACAAGAGTCATACTTTTGTCATTGTTTAATATTGAAATTAGACCATCAGAAATGATAAGAGAGTTCACAGGCGTACAGAGATTTGTCTTAAACTAATGACATCGTTTTGGTAAAAGTCATTTTCTTTTCCAGAAGAAACGAGTAACTTAAATAGATTTCTCAAGGAAAGAAAGAAAAATTCAGCCAAGTCCAATTTTATGGTGGACATACTCCAGTTTGGAGTTTGTCCTCAACAGCCGTGGCACCAAGAAGAATCAAATCCTTCTCAATCTTTTCTGCAACAGCTTCCACCTTTTTCTCCTGATCTGCACTGACTGAGTTTTTGGCCTTCATAAATTCTTCAGCAAACTTCTGATACTCCTCCTCATCAACTTGACGATATGCAAGTACCATAGTCCTCAGACCGGCATTAGCATATTCATTAATATGCACTCTTGTCCGCTCCTCGAATTCCCCTTGTTTAGTTGCCAGCCTTTGAAAAATGACGCTGCCAGTGAAACACCAATTGAATAGGTCAAAACACTAAAGGGACATGAATATATGGATATTACATGGCAATACTAATTTAAATAAGCTTAAATAGGTGAAATTGCTGCAAAACCTCTTATTTTCGTGGGGATGGCAGATATATTTATGTGGATGATATCTGGAGTTTAAAGTTCATTGCCTTCTGAAAAATGGCAATCTAAGTCATATGCAGTTAATGATAGCAATACATAAGATCTGTAGAATGCAATTTAAGGTGCAATAGGGGGAAGGAATTGCTCTTACTTATTAACCAATTATGAGTAGAAAAGAATCATCAACATCGTATCTACCCTCTAAGAAATGTACTTTCTGACCTGTCAGCACCTTTACAAAATAGAAGCAGCTTCCCCTTCTCATCTCTTATAACCACAGACATCCTCTTTCTTGAGCTACTGAACTCAATGACATTCAGAAGTTTATATACTCTGGAATTTTGAATAAAGTAAACATTAAATCCCAGTTTTCTACAACRATCTAAAATAAACAATTTATAAATAGAGCAAATAGCACAGAACTAAAGTAAATAAACTAATGTTGGAAGGAGTTACTGAAGAAAGATTCATATAACCAAGAGTTCCAAGAAAAATGAAAGAAGTATTTGATAAACAAGTTACCTTTTAACCTTCCTGCAAGATGATGGATCTAGCTCGTATACTGAGATGCTTGTTTGAGACCTCTCACAAAACTCAAATCCGAGTTCTCTGGCTGCCACTAAAAATGCTGCCTCATCTGGTGATTCAGCTTCATATGAAACTTTTCCTGTTTCTTCATTCACTTCAGGTATGGCCGTGTGGCAGACAGCCAGTAACTGAAAGAATTTCAGGATAACATCTGAATGAGGCTCATTGACCCAGCGGCCGTTCATGATCCTTTCATCCTTAAATTTAAAACCTTTGATAAATGGCTTCGGTTCAGATAGACCTTCAATAACATCTTTATCTGCCATCTTTTGAGCCAAAGATGACTTTTTTCTCCATGCCAGAGCCCTCTCCACTTCAGTGATTTCATGCCCATAGGAAGTCCCTGCAATAGAACACTTAACAAATTCCATCGAGTTGCAGGTCAGAGTTCCTGTTTTATCTGAAAGAATTGTGTCAACTTGGCCAAGTTCTTCATTCAAGTTAGAGGTACGTGCTCTTGCAGGCTTGTCACCTTCCTCATAATACATGAGCAAATCTTTGTTGATGAGCAAGCTCTGAAGAATTTTTACAATTTCTATGGAGACATACAAGGAGATCGGGATCAAGTACCCATACAACATAAGTGCAGTAAAGAATTGTAGAGTTGCAGCAATAGCTGCTCTTTTTGGATCRTAGAATATAGTGGTCTTGTCTGGTCTTAAATACCACCTCGTCATCCAGCGATGTTCGAGGTCCTCTCTGGTTGCAATTCCAAAGAACACTGAGCCAATAAAAGATACAAGAACTAGAACAGTGAATAGAAAGTAGACAAGTTTGTCTGTTCGTTTTTCAATCTTGCTCCTTTTGGATGGGGGTTCTACTGAGTTTTGCATCACCTTTGTGTCACGGCCAGTGAAAATAACCACACCATAGATATAATCTGTGTTTCTCAGCTTTGAATCTCTTATCAGAAGTTGACGAACCGTAAGAGGGTGCTGTTGCCCTTCAACCTCCAAACTTCCAATAAATGAATATAAATTTGCATTAGGGTCTTCACATCTGATTATTCCTCTGAAAGTTTGAAATGCAGAGTCATCACTTAGTTTGGATGTTGCTTCKATAGCTTGTTTTAGTTTCAAATTGGTTTCTCCATCTAGATTTGTTGTTTCAACATAGCAAATTGGATCCTCATAACTTGATGAAAGTAAGATAAGATCTGCAGGAAAGAATTCATCCTTCTCTACTTTCACTACATCACCAACTCTCAAATCCATCCATTTGACATTCTCAAAAGTACTATTGCCACGGTACACTTTAACCAGCCTGTTGTTTACTTCAATATCCTGATATCATTCCAGCATACTAGATTATATTTCGGATGAAAAAGAAGAACATGCAATGTAGAATRAACTAGTTGAAACAGATTGACCATGAGGAATCTACAACCCACTCTATAACCTGAAGAAGCCAGAAAATTCAAATGCAACAGAGTGGACAAATTTGGATAGTGTGATATAAAATAGACTAGGGATGACAAAATAATATCAAATTTCTGAAGCAACTTAGAAAACCTACAGGAATTAAGAAAGGATTTATCTTTTACAAAGATAAAAGGATGCACAAAGGAAATTTATATTTCCTCTTGCAAAAAGAGAATCATAAAAGAGAAACAGAAGGAGAATACGGAACGAAGGAGGAAATGTATAAGATTCACCCGCAATACGTATTTTATTGGATCAAGATCAGTCCTTGATGCAGCATTCAAGAAAACAAGAAGAATCTCTCTTTTTATGTATCTAGTGTATCATGAATAGAACACTTGCAGTCATGAATACATGTGTTTTTAGGTTCCCCCTTTGTCCCATAAGCAAAAAAATTCCGGCCCTTTTACTTCTTCAGAATGTGTTTCTAGTTTGGCACAACTAGAGTGAGAAGTTAGAAGACCTTGGTCAGTAAAGAGACAAACCCAAAAAATGTCCAAATTTTACTCAAGAKGACTCACTACTCGAAAAGGTTCACAACGTAAATACAATGAGTACCAAAAGAATTTAAAAAAATAAATAAAAAGATTACGAAGTATGTTTAAAATCCAAATTCAATCCCTAAGGTTGAAACAAAGAAGGAAACAAAAATTGAGCAAGTAGGTTTTTAGAATTCTAATACTGAGTTGTACCTGTTTTTTCCGCCTCAAATCTTCAACAAGCTCTTTCACCATGGTCATTCCAACCACAAAAAGAAAGGGAAGAACAGCAGAAATAGGAGATGTAGGAGATAGTGGCGTGAAGGACAAAATTGCAGAGAGAAGGAAAAATGTATTAGCAACTCTCCGGAACTGCTCAAACAATGATCTTGGCAGAAATGTTGCAAGAGTATACTTGGTAGTTCTGACATAATTGCTACCATAGTTCAGAGAAGCAGCCGCTGGGGATTCAGGCTCATTACAATAGACTAATCTTGAAAAGCCTGCTCCTCCAATTAGATTATGCTCACCGGTGAAAGATTGTAGCCTTTGGATACGGTGGAAACTACTGAAATGCTGCTTTTTCTTTGAGCTAACCGTCATCTTCTGCCACTACGAGCTCTGCACGCCAAATTCTCCAAAACCACTGTAGCATCTAAGGAATGATCAAGAATTCACTTCTCGAAAGAACATGACATCTTGACAAAAGACATTGAACTTTCTCATAGTACACAGAAGACTCAAACCACCGTAGCAGATGCCAAAAAATTCCAGCATTATGAGAAATTGAAAAAGGAAGCAAATGCACTTTGGCAATTCCACTAAAATGGGCAAAACGGTGTTGCAATAACAGCGAAATTGAACCAAGAACTTTGAAGCAGCTATCCCAAATCTGTATCTACTCCAATAGTTTGTCTAACCTCAGAAAATAGAGCAAACACCTGAAATAATCAGCAGATGAAGCTATCCCTCATCAAAGTATTGGAATCAAAACTCAAAAGACCCGAAGAATTTAAAGAAATCTGAAGAATCTGTCATATATGTTCCTAAAGATGAGATGAGGTTGATGAACTGAGACTTGCTCGTGTTTATAACCAAATATCAACCATGGAATCTTTGTCTTGAGAGCTCTGACTCGTAGTTAGGAAGCTGAAGAAAGCCATAGTCTTCCAACTAAACCATATTTTCAATACAAAAGAATTAAAATCAAATGCTAAAAAGAAATCATATAGGGTATAAAGGTTAACAAATATCAAATATCAAATATAATGAAAAATATATGAAGATTTGTGAGTTTAATAAAAAATAATGAAAAAATATGAGTATTTGTGAGTTCAATAAAAAATATTTATATATTAATTTGACAGTATAAAGATACCAAGATTATTATCATTATATAAATATAAATAGTGATGTCATAAACTAATAATTAAAATGATTTAATTGAGGCATGTTTGAATCTTTACGTGAATATTCGGATATTTTCTTTAACGTGATTGTAGGTGAGTCAGTATCCGCAAGTTGGGAAGAGAACAAAGCTAACCTGAACAATAAAAGTCCAGAATTTTTGTTAAATAATCAAGTCTAATTAGTGTCGCTGTTCAACTCATGGAGACTTCTTGATCTGGTGTTCACAGGTCCATGACCCCCCCATTAACAACTTTCCCCACTTKCCACTCCAATAAGGTATCTAAGATTTGATATACAAGATCACACTTGAGTTTGGATCTATTAAAAATCAACCAAGCTTATTAACTATTTTCGAAAGAATGAAAAATATCCGATTATATCATTTCTATTTTCTCAACACCAACTGTTTTAGATTCACCCTCTTCTATCTCAACTTCCTAAGTATCTCGACCTTCCACTTCTAATAATATTGATTCTCTTTATTAGATTTCATATACACCATATAAACAGCTTCTTGATACCAACTATCATTCCTAAATCCCTACGGCATGTTCACCAAGAAACAATCATCCTTTCTCCCTAAAGCCATTATCCATTTGATAAAACATTCTTCCTCATCACAGGTGAAATAAAATGTGGAAGTGAGTAATTTATCRTCTTGTTCTAATTCATCAACTTTGAAAGAGCAGTTTGTATTCCTCAATATCCCATCACAATTTCCATCCTAGTGGATGCGACAGTGTTACATCCATCTTCATTTTGGAGGAACCAGAATTGTTCTTACACTCCATATCAGAAAAGGTCTTGCTCCTATAGCAAAATTAGCACTCTTGGATTCAAGGATAAAAAGTTATCAGCAAGCATGTAYTGTTACCATACAAACTACGTTACCAACAAGCATCTATTAGTACCATACAGACTACGTTAATGCAGGAAAGGTCATGGTSACTTGGTTTCCTAATTTTAACATCAGTCTTTTAAGATCTAAATATTCTTGAAGCTCTCAAGGTACAAGTTCARATCACTAGCTTAGATATACAAGAAGATTCAGCACAAGCTACACTTCATTACCAGATCGTTTACATCGTCCAAAGTCATGCACTTTATTTAATACTTTCATCTTCCAATGAAGTAGCTTTTGTGAAGGTTAATTATGCATCTAACACCAAACCAGATCCAAATACCTAATACCCAAGGAAATCTCTCGAGATGAGCTTGTCAAACTCTTACGTGAAAAAAGGATCTTTGGTTATAAGAAACTTCATCAAGCTTCTCAGAAACTTATCCAACCCACAAATGTCAGATACACCTCCCTTCCAGGTGAAAACATTACAATCGCTTTCAAAACTAAGTTATCGACATTAGTTAAACCTCTTATTTTCTCCACCAATTTGCTTTACAAGATTTCCATCCTTAGGTATTCCTATCATCAAGTTTCTACCTGATGGTAGATCTGTCTATRAATATAAAGATCAGGATGGTCATATTAGATGAGATCCATTATGTAAATGCAGCTATTGTCAGAAACAGCAAGAACAGGAATGGTTATCCAATCTTGAATTTGATAAGAAAAAGTTAAAATCTAGATCTAAACAATCTTGAATTTGATATGATCTTTTGCTTCATATCTCTTTTGGAGAGATCTTAGAACCTAGTGGCAAATTTGATTACTATGTCACATATGATAGTCCTAAATCTACTACACCATCACCATGTTCCAGCCAGAAGAATTCTTACCTCTCAAAACCGACACTAAAGATAATGTCCAACATCACCCAAAGATTCTTATTCCAAATATTGTTGACTCTTCAGGACAACACCAACCTCTTCCCGCATCTGAGAAAATCCTCAACTGCAGATTGAAAATTCCTTGAGCCAAAATAAATGCTTTTCAAAGATATCCTCAGGACTTTCCAATTTAGATCAGACAGTATCTACTAAAGTTGATTTCATCACCAGCACCATTGTTGAAATTCAATTTAAAATTACTATTCTKCATGAAGAACTCTTGTTCTATGCCAAGGACAGGAAAAGAAAAGTCTCRAAATGCAACTAAAGTACTTTGAAGAAGGGGATAGAAGGAGAAAATAATCTCAGTACCAATAATACCAAAATCAATTTCCTMATCTATTYCGAAATGTTAAACCTTTTCAAACACCTTTCTTAGTTACAGCTCCTTCACAACCTACAAAGCAGTACCTCCCTCCAATGTCTAATCCCTTCTTTGTGGATCATCAATATTCTAACCTTCCACCTTCGTCCCCAAACCACAACCTAAAAGCTAGACCACCACCTTCTAGACCGCCAATATCTAATTCACCAAAACCTCCACCTTCTAATCCATCTACATCCCAAACTCGTCACAAAAGCAGTACATTATAGAATCCTAGGAATTATTTTTGCCYGAACATTATTGAAACTTGCAGCACAACAACATGAGCCACCATTTCTTCCTAAACTCTTACCTGTAATTGGTGGCTAAGAAAGTTCTACACTAGTTTCAACTCTTACACTAAGTCCAATTCCCAACCAGATATGTTCATGGCAGCACTAGAACAATCGATRCATTCAGGTGTTCACTTCCAAGCACCTAATCTGGATGAATCATATGTAGAAGAACCAGAGGTTGAAAGTCAAAACCCAAATTATTTTCAGCGAGGACAACAGGGCCTAATCCAATCCATTCTYTGGGATCCAGATCTTTCACTCTTGATGACATACCCCCAGAAAAATGATTTGATCGAATTGGTGAATTTCATTCATGGTTATACACAGAAAAATTGAAGACTCGTGAATCAGATGCTGCTATTTTTAGCATATTTACAACATGATTTTTAGGTATGTTAAAAGTCTATTRGGTTAACATTGGTGTTTATTATAGTAGGCTTTTGTTCAACAAATCTATGATCATTCTATTGGGCTGTTACATGAGAATTTTCTTGGTCATCAGCAACAAAAGTTTAACATAATGAGAGAAGAATTCTTTAAAGCAAAAYACTATTCTTATAAGCGTAAGGATTTACAGTAACACTATAAATTTATGGTCAAAAGATTCTCTGCCGTTGGTGGAATAGACAACGGAGATTTGAAGCAAGTTTTTTGAATTCCTTTGATGAATTCATTGCCCAACTAACCGTTAAAATAATCCAAGATCACAAAATTTTCAAATAATCATATGACTCTTGAGYAAATTTTTTAACAAATCTTGCTTACCATTTCTAACCTATGTGCTAAGCAACCGCTGATGACAAAATTCAACTAGCATTGAAAACAATTAAATYAGTTTGTAGCTTAGATTTTCAGATTAAGTGTTCAAAGAAATGATGTGACTGTGGACTAAGAAAAAATGCCACTATAAGAAGTATTACAGGCAAAGCACTTCAAAAGAATCCAAATCCAGAACAAAGAAAGGAAAGAAGAAATTCTTCTCGAAGAAAAAGTCCAAGGTAAAATCAGATAGACATTTCTTYTGCAACAAAAAAKGTCATTATGCAAAAAACTATACCAAGAAGTCAAGTTAAGAAGCAACATCTAATTGCTCCCATAACARTATGCAAAAGTAGATCTTTCTGATCATGACCTTGAATCTGTCTTATCTGTTGATAATGAGTTTACTCCAAATGCTATACGTGTTATCACTGATATATTGAGTGCTCAAGTCATGAAGATAATTCAGCAAAGGAATCAAAAGCTAAATTTGATGATTACAGTTACCAAAATCTTCAAAGTTTCACCAATCCAACCAAAATCCAAAACTATCCCACAAATTCCTGTTTCACGCTTCCCATCCAAATATGCTAGACTTATCCATCTCATTGCTTTCATTGATATAGGAGCYTCTACATCCATTTTAAATCTAGAAATACTCCCTGATTTTTTCTGGCAACCACGTGAAAGGAAATCTAGAAGTAGTTAATGGGGAATCCTATAGTGTTAATTTGATCAGTAAACCCATTATGCTAGAAATATTTACTAGATGCACAATAAAAACTAAAGTCCTGGGAGATTCATCTCCTGAAATAGATTTAATTTTAGGATTTGACATATTCTTAACATTGCAAAGGCACTATAGGGTGTTACTTGAAGCTGATGGTATTAGGTGGAAAGACTAGTTTAAACCTTTCACCATGGTCCCATAGTTCTATCARATGAATGATCTCTCACAACAATAAGAAGTCAAAGATTTTAGGCAAATGCTGATAACTTCAAATTGTACAGAAACTCACACAGACTTTCTGAGAAAAATTCTCTTCTCCTTTATGAGTTATTTCTGATTTCTCTATGGGCATGTGAGGCATTCTATGTGAATAAAAGAGTCGAACAAGTTAGAGGTAAGCCTYAGTTAGTTGTCAATTACAGGCCACTAAACCTTTTCCTTACAAACATAAAATTTCCATTACYAGACAGAAAAACTCTCCTCAATAAGTTTTTTAGAGCTGCATAGTTTTCAAAGCTTTATAATMTGAATTTTGGCACTCGAGCATCCATCCRAAAGACAGATACAAGAYAACATTTTGTATACCAGATCATTACTKTCAAYGGAAAGTTAKGTCATCTRAKCTCAAGATTGCACCATCTTTGTTTCAACGAACTATGGTAAAAATATTTGAACCTATCTTTCACACGATTGTTGTCTACATTGATGATAACTTACCATCTTTTGAAGACTTTCCAACTCGCATGGGCTTATTAAACAAGTTTGTGAATATAGTTAAAAAGTATGGTATCATCCTTAGCCCGAAAGATGAAATTAGCTCGACTAGAAATTGAGTTCCTTGGAAAGCACATAAAGGATAAGTCCATTGTCCATCAACCTCACCTATCCCAAGCCTTCCTAAAGCTCCGAGCCCAACTCCAGTCCAGACAAGAAGTTCAGCAATTCCTTGGAGTCATCAATTACATGGGTGATTTTATCCCAAAGTTATCCCAATACATCTCTCTTTTGCAAGACCAACTAAAAAATAATCCTTCACAATGAACGAAAAAGCATATTGAGGTAGTAAAAAAATTGAAAGATCTCATCCAACAATTAAGAAAATTTTATGGTCATTAGAGTGGCAAATTTAAAGAATTTGAGTTGCATTATCACTCTCCACATTTAAAGAGTTTCTTGCAGTGAAAYGTGRCAATGAAYGATTCGAGCACTCCCTAATCGAGAATCACTTTCATGTCGAAATGAATATGTCTTCTTTTCCTAAAATRATAGAAYTCAAGCAAAACTTGTTCCAGATAGATAATTATTTTAGTGAAATGCTTCTCAAAGTACAGTTYCACRGTTGTCTATTTAAAGGGCAAGAACAATGTTCTTGCAGATATGCTCTCAAACCCARACACTCGTAGGTGCAATCCATAATCCTCATCCCTCCTAAAATCCATCTTATTTCTGAAATGGATCTTTCTCAATACATTTTTTCATTGCCTCCTGAAATCGCTGACTCCATCATTGACCTCTCTCTTATTGGAAGGACCAATCTACATTACAAACTCTTTCACAAGCTCCTCCTTCAACAATATGACCCCTGGTGTTTCTTGGCATTGAGAATGGCCCAAACTACCCTATCTCACAATTTTTCACATTCGCGATCTCAATTCATCCAAGAATAGCATTGTGTTATTTTTGGTACCTTCTGGAAGCTTACTCTATTGCTTTCACTTTTAATTTGGACAAATTGTTTACTTATCTCTGGTTTTACACTAATGGTAGAGATATTCCTCCTAAAAGAGAATATCTCTACAAAATGATTTGTTCGTTTTAAGATCWAGGATGTTGGTACAATTTTAATGCCTACAAGTGCAAAAGATATGTAGGTATAAAACTACATAGGCCGTGGTAAACGTCGTGCCTCAAGGACAATCACCAAGTGTTTATCACCTTGCAACTTGCGAGATATAGGATGGCATAATTYCAATATTTCCARCCCTMTATTCTAGCATTATAATCCAAAAGACATTACTTGATTTTTATGTTCCATGGCACATTGCAACYAGACTGATGTAAGTCTCATTCTAGCAACAACTCCATTAYGTCCAGATTGGCCAAACAATCCATGTATTTCGAAGCTTATCCAGAATATCACACCTATGATCRAAATGGATGCAAGGAACTCATGTATCCTCAACCAAYTTCTTCAAATGAAGATTTTGAAGAATTATTATTTGCTTACATTATTATGAATGATGACGCCGACTTTGATAGTGATTATGATTAAAAATCATCACCAAGGACGAAAATCTTCTCTTCGAGATTGATATATGTACTTCATGTTATGTTTATTTCAATATCAGTGTGTTGTTGTCATCAAAGTCACTTTTCAGTGTGTTGTCACTATCACTTTAACTTTAGTCATAGTCTTATCTATTCATATTTGCTTTTAGCATTTTGAGAAGGTACCAAAAATAATACRAAGCTATTTTTTGAAATGAATTAAAATCCCAAATGCGAAAAATTATGAGATAATGTGAATATCTTATCTTGTTTTAAGAAAATAAATTAATGTGTGTTTGAAATCCGAATTTGGAGTCTAAAAGTGTCTTTAAATACAAATGCCTTCATTGTTGAAGGACATTACTTGGTTGGCAACCATTCTCTCTGGTAAGAAGTTATCATTCAATAAAATTATGTGTTTCTAAGTTTTCACTCTTCTCTGGAGAAACTTTAGTTCTATACTAGACTTGAGATCTTTTAAATGTTTTCTCATARTGTTCAATACCATAGTGAAAGTATGCTTTGAGCTTGCAGCTCCAACTAATCCTACTCATTAGAATTCGCTATCACTTTCTAACTAGATTAAACTTGGTGAGATAGGATTTGGTAAACAGAAAGATCTTGATTTAATGACTAAGGTGTAGGACTTGACCATAAATAGTCAAGAGGGCTAAAAGAATCGCCTAACATAATCTTCCATAAATCACATATTCAGATTCTTATAGCAAAGTCTCCCATAAGAAAAATGGTAAAAGGAAGCTTCACACGTTCAAAGTATTTTCTGTTAGCTTAAGGTTTGACAGTCGGATGCTGATTCATAGTTCAAATCTATACCAATAAAACTTTTTTTTTAGGATAGAACCCTTTGAAAGTTGAGTAGAGAAAGCGACGTTTACCTATCAAGCTTTTTGGCTTCTTGACTTCTCTCCATAACTTGATTCTATCTTTGTTTGTCRCCTTTCCGTGTTTCTTTTGGGTTGGATTTCGGGGGCTGTAGTGTGCATAAGAGATGAGGTCCCCGAACCTCATTTATTACATTGTTGAGTGTCCAACCTAATTCCTGCTGCAACAAAACCTTGACATTACACATAAGCTTCCTTTAAAGGCAAATAAGGAAGTACAAGGGGAGGAGAAAGGACATAATGCAACAAGAATCTTCATTTTTAATCTCGTCCTACAACAAAGTCAGGAACTAATACAGATCAAGTAAGGACTTGAACGTTTATTTAGTACGCAAAAGAGAACATATCCTCTAAAGCTTGCAAAGCATCAATGACAAACTTGGATTTGAATCCCTTGAACAGCATCGTCCTCTGAAGATCCTTACACGTTCGGCCACGCCGCATTTTACCTTTGGTTAGACCAATTTTCAACAGTTGAAAGGAATACAATCACAAAACCAAAGGGATACYTGAGAACTATCAATCAGAATGTGGAAGAAACAAATGTGATATGCTCGTATCGAAGTGATTAATCAACCAATGAGCTCCACATGAAGTTTCTCCAAGGATATGTAACTTGCCACACAAGCTTAACAAAAAAGACACGATTCCCTCAATCTCGGTATTTCCGGATCTCTTTTCTGTCTTCACGTTCTTTCCTAGAACAAGAATGTCCCTCTGTAGAGTCCCTATCTCTATGCTTATGCTGCTTTGATCGTCTTCTGCTGCTACTTTTTTCCCGAGTTGATCTCTTCCTTTTCTCTTTCGACCTTGAATGGTGTCGATCTCGATCATCATCAGATGTATCATCATCTGAATTAGTAATTCTATGCCGGCGATGGTTATGTTTTCTCCTCCTCTCATCTTCTGACGAATAACTGCTGCAACTTTGATGTCGTAGCATGGTATTTTTATCTTTCTTCTCCTCTCTAGCTCTCTTTTCATGTTTGTCTTTGTTGCTCATTTTCTCAGTAGTACCGGTTCCATTTTCGTCATTAGGGCTATTAGTAATGTCCATCCGTTCCTTGCAACGTTCATCCACCTGCATAACGTGCCGATGAGATTGGGAGGCTTGTTCCATCTCTGGAACACTGTAGCTGCCAATAACAGCATAATCAGCGGCTGATCCACCATTTCCAACTTGCTGCATCTCCTTTTCTCCCTTGTCAGTAGTTTTAGTTTCCTTGCGGGCAGACATGCCACTATCTTTCTTTTCTGAGTAAGGCAGGTCAGGAGGAACCTCTAGGCCAAGCTCTTTACCCAATGATTCCAAGAAGTCGCCAGCTATCAAACGATTCAGAGTAGTATTTGCAGCTTCAGTTTTCTTTTGTGGATCCCCAACTTGCTTGGGATTATTATCTTCCTCATCATCATCCGAATCATCTGAGAAAATAGCCTACAAAAGGAAGAGATGGTCAATACGGAGGCCTAGGAGAAAAAGAAAAACAAGTTTCAAACATCACGAACTTGCAATAGGAATGTAAACCAGTCGTGAGATGTTAGGGAATAGAACACTACATTTGACAATCAAATTCCAGTGCATAGTAAACAAAGAATGAATAGTTTACCCAGAATACCAAGAACATGATGCATCCTATATTTAAAGAAAGAACTAGTCATGTATAAGGATGTGTCATTCCGTGGCTCATTCTGAGAGTATGCTTCTTAAAAATATATATAAAATACGCAAGAAAAAGGAAAAAGGGTTCATCTTCGGTTCAGAAGATAACACACAGGAAAAAATTTCCACTCAATAAGAAAATAGAATCGTTGTGACATAGGTACTACGCAAGTCATTAACATGCAACAGGTTTGTACCAAACATTTGGGCTAGCATGGTAGTTATCTACTCCAAACATTGTTTATCAGTATCTTTGACAGATGAACATAAATTTTCAACCAGACAAATTGCTTAGCATACTTTCTCTTTCCAGACTAACGGACCACCAGAAGCACTGTATATAGTCTATAATTAATAAAGTACTTCGACAGTGTTGAGAAAGAAAATCTTAAGAAATCTGGATAAACCTCATAAAAACCATAAAATGTCAGGATATCCATACCTTATAAAGATCAACAGGCCTCTCAATCTTTTCAACTTCCACATCTACTTTTATTTCCTCCTCCACTATGTCTCTGCCTTTCTCTTTGCTGCCCATCTGGGAAATGGATGTCGAGTCTCCATCTAGAGTCAYATTCTCCACCTTTGAAGCTATAGCAGGATTGGGCATAAAGATAAGAGTATTCATTTTGCTTTTGGACCGTGGAGCTGGAGGTGGCTGCAAGACAGCAATGGATAACATAGTACRGCTTCAGCAGTGGATAATTGGTACTATTAATTGAGTAATGAATTAGACGTATGCACTTCAATACCGAGAACTTCGAAGCTGATACTTTTGGTTACCCTTTTTATAGTGCATAAATTTCGGGAATGCCGAAAACTTTCCTTGTAATAAACATTCAAGATCAGATACATCATTTGGACACATTAAYTACTATCAAAACCAACCGGTAATAAGTAGTCTGAATTTYAGGGAACACCAAACTGCCAAGATTCCAGTTGCTTCTATCTTTTTCATTTTTTAAATAAAGTACGCATGTTCCGTTGATAATTATGAATAGGAACTAAATAGCAACAATGGTAATGATGGATAACGCAAACAAAAAGGTGAAAAGTCCGGATTTTGTAGCACAGAACTAAACTACTTTTATGGAAAACCAATATTTAACAAGAGTACCTTGCCCATATAAGGATCAACTAATTCAAAGCGCTTGCATAAAACAGGTGAAGGCCGCCACTGAAACTCCTCTCTTTTTGGATACCTTTTTTCTTTAACAAAGTCTTCATCTTTGATGACTTTAGCTGGCTGTAAACAACTTTAAAGTAAACAACCTGACTTGAAATTGTAAAAGTAAAGTAACACTACATTCAATTCATACCTCCACTACACCACTTGTAAACTGCAATCCTGAAGTTGATAATACATCTGTAAGCAACTGACTCGGGGTCTTACTTTCTTTTCCCGATTTTCCCTTTGCAAAAGCCTCAGCTGCAGCCTCAAACTCAAGCCGTTCACGGGCACGAGCTGCTTCTGACATCTTACTTGACCCACCAGCATCTTTAGAGCGAAGACCTCCTTGGTACTTCTCTTTCAAGAACTGTTCAAATCTTTCTTGCTTAGCAGGATCCTCTTGGAAAGGTTTCACAGATTCTGCGAGTTCACTCTAGATTCCCAAGTTTGAAGTAAGTTGCGGTGGTATTGACAAACTCATTAAACAGTATATATCATATCCATGGTTAAAACTTCTTCTAGAATACCAACAGCTAGATTGAAAGCATTGCATGTTGAAATTAGAATCAAGATTGAGCTACTCACAAGTGATGCAGGTCGGGTGAATGTATCCGAAAGATTGAATTGTAGATTAACAGTTTCTGCAGAACTAACAGAGGTAGCAGAATCTCTAAGGCTTCTTTCAAGAGGTTTTTCTCCTAAAATTTTGCCACGGCTTTCTGCGGTCATCTTCTCTACATTTTGAAATAATTTTGCTTCCAACTGTTGTTTGTTCTTATCTGTGTGCTTCTGTCTCTCTTCCCATAGCTTCCTAGCATAATAATCATGCCCAATTCCTCCAAACAGGAAGACAAATAAGGGGTTTGATTCATTCTTTTCCCGAGAGAGATCCTCAAACAATTTACCACAACGAGCTACTAATGATGCCATTCCATCAATCAAGATTTTGAGATTATTATCCTCTGGAACTGGAGCCTCAGGAGGACCAGCTTCAGTGAATTTGCTGCAAACATCGAGGGGAGCGATAAACTCATGATGAGGGACAAAATCTTTAGGAATTACTGGAGGATCAAATCTGCAAACATGTTACCAAAAAGAGTTAATATGATCCTGGGAAAGAGAAAGAAAAGAGCTGACAAAATAGAAAGAAAGGAATAACATGTGTAAAGGGAAAATATAGTGTTACTGCTAGTCAAGAGAAACTACATGATAGGACATGGAAATGACTAAGATAACTACTAAAGTTTTACCAGCTAGACTATTTAACCCATGACTAGGGTTAGCTAGCAATTCCTAGTTCGAGCTTTAATTGTTAACAAAAAACTCAATTCAACAACCAACACGAAAAATTACCTCTCTAACTGGTAGTCAGAAATTGATGCAGCCTTGAAACCCAGCAAAACTCCATCTTTCCTCTTATCCAACTTTTTCACATYCTCAATCACTGGTCTTGAAGGCTCCTCAATTTCCTCAACATAGGAAACTCCAAAATCATAACCTGTTTGAAAAGTTTAATTAGCAAGGTCGAAAAGGTAACAAAGTCATAGGCAGGGTATTTCATTCTCATTGGGAGACACCCTATCCTGAACCACCTAATATAACTTTCAAGCATTATACAAAACATGGCCAAAACTCACATGACACGTAAAAAGAAGTTTAGATGAAGTAAATTACCGATCTGATAGAGTATTAAATACAGGGAAGAGAACAGAAATCACATAGAGATCATGAAAAAAAAAATAAAATAGTTTGTTTCGCAAGTCTTTTGATGTACATACCGATTTGGGTCAGAAGGTGGGGGTAGAACAGATTTCAAGAATAGCATAAGATTTATGGAGTAAGTTCATCATTCTCCATGACAGGGTAATTTCACAAAAATAGATGGTAGAAAAGACATTCAAAAGGAGGGACAAAAGCAAAACAAAGGAGGAAGTATGACTGCATTTCAAGTAACCAAGGTTGGCGTACTAATCAAGGGTTTATGTATGGAAGGGACAACGGAAGCCCACTTACCACTAATAATATATACAAATGGAATTTAAGCGAAGAGCCCATCATAAATGCATGTGCATAGCAAAATCTCTCTCTCTCTCTCTCTCTCTCTCTCTCTCGCTCTCACACACACACCACACACAAAAACACATGCACCTGGATGTCACACCACACAATAAAGTAGGACACCTGGAATTAGCAACAGTAAATTATAAAGATAGCTAAACAGAAATATAAACCTGGAGCATACACATCTTCATCTTCGGCATCAAGATCTTCAAGAGCCCCAACTCCAAAACCAGGAGTAACCCTTCCTGCTGATGAATTCATACAAGAAATTAAAGAAGCTACAGGGACAAAATTGAGGAGAAACGTACTGCTATTTCTTACTGATATAGACATCAAAGTCAAAGAAATAAAACAGAAAGCAAGTCTTTTTCTGGAAAAAGGAAACCAATAATTGCAGGAAAAGCATTACATTTGAAACCAAACAGACTGTCCCCAATTGAAAGAGGTTTCCGTAGATTTCTCTCATTGGTCCGTGAAGTCCGTGATATTTTCTTCTCTGCATTGTATATTAAAAAACACAAAAAAAAAAAAGGAGGAAGAAGAAGACATGAATAAACTACGATAGATGATGAATGAGCCAAAAATGGGTTGCAGCATGCTACATACCCCTAAACTCAGGAGCATGCTTGAAAGGATCATAACCTAACCCATGCATGTCCTGCTTCGGATTGAGTACATAAACCTGAAAATTAAAAACAAAACAACAGAAACATTATGTTTCTATATACAGTCCCATTAAACACATAGGAACAGAGAAAAAGAAAGTGCCTTGAAAGAACATTTATACAACTAAAATGATGAGATGTATCAACAACAAAAAGAGAAATATATTATGAATCAGAAAGAGAACCTCTGCACATATACAGTCCCTCAAACCC
>MEJB01000012.1:3343263-3379922 GCA_001752375.1 Rhazya stricta | reverse complement strand
AAGACCACCATTTGGGAAAATGCCACAAAATCATATTAACGGAAAGTATGTGTAGTGCAACATAAAACACCAGCTAATAACAAAAAACAACTTCTTCCTAGATATACATCCCCAGCAGTAACAGAAGAATAGGCGCACCAGTGTATTTTTAGTGAATTTATCAGTATCATCATCAGCTGGCAGATTTGCAGAAGATTCAATGTCACCAACCATTTCTGAACCTGTAATATGTCCTGCTTTATCATCACCAGAGAGTGCAAGAAAAGCTTTCCTTGCTTCTCTTCGGATATCTGCATGAAGACCAGAACAATTATAGCTGTTCGAACCAAAGAAAACGAGATCCATTTGTAAAATTGCTGGTAGCTGGCCAACTTATAAGAAAGAGTGACCAAGGAATACTCAACTGAGTTAAACAGATCAGTTTTCAAGTATATTCATCAAATAGAATTTGAATTCAGGAACAATGAAATGGAATTACAAAATAATCAGTAATTTTCCTTTTGGTGAGGGCTAAAGTCGGCAATCAGAAAGATATTAATACACAAAGCAACATAGGAAACTAAGCCTGCAATAGTTCGTATCAAAACAATCACAAGATGCTCCAACTTTCATCATAGAACCCTACCATACAATGAATTAGGGGTTGAATCAGTTATTGAACGACCACGGCGCCATCCCATCTTCAGCAGCAATTTGACACCTGATCAAGATTGGCATAAAAATGGTTAGAGGAAAGAACAAAAGAAATGAACAAATACTTACAGTCATCTGAAACACACCAATAGACTCCATAGCAGGAGCTACTATTTCATCAGGAGCAGGTCCAGGAATAGCTGAAGGCCTGGAAGACGTGGAAGGAAAGATCAAAAAAAGATAGCACAGGTAATGATTGGTAAAAGGGCACCTTATTCAGAAGAAAACTAAAATGCTGACTACAAACAGAAGCAATAACAGCTGAAATATTGTTCATCAATTAGGAAACCAAATACAGAGCTCGAAAGTAGAAAGATATACAAGTCACCAAAGAACTCAACTCATTTGCAAATTCAGGACATCTATACAGTACAAAAGATCAAGAGTGAAAGGTGAGGTTCAAAGGACATGAAGTATAAACAAATTAATATTCTTGTCTGCTTTCTCTGTCTTAAAATGAAGAGGAAAGAAGCAAGGGCTGATATACTGAAGAAACTGTAAACAAATATAAATATATTAATTCATGGAAATTAAAGTAACGATGACCCTGATCACAGCTTTTGCCAATTAATAAACAACAAACAAATTTCCATCAACAGATATTTTAACAAACAACACTAATGGCATGAGCTCGAAAAGAATTTAGGATTCGAGGAGCATAAAAGGAAAATTAAACTCAAAGAAATTATCTATAGCAGGAAAAGGTTGACATACTTAGAGCTATTAGATTATCAGATACATTGCAACCACTTCTAGCTACTGGGTTAAAAGGTCCAACCATGATTTGGCAACGACTCGTAGCTATCAGATAAAAAGACCCAACAGTTCTGTAAGTTCTTAGAGAAATCATGTGTGAAACAGTAATCTTTATAGCGTCCCTCATTATCAGATAAGTGAAAATCAAGGTAAGATAAAAACTTGAAACAGACCTCTTTTTTTGTTCCTTCTCAGCTTGTTTGCGAGCAAGTTCTGTAGCAGTAAATCCGAATGTGTCAAACTGCACGGAAGTCCCCAAGGAACGACCCTCCAGTTCCTAAAACATAAAAAATCAAACATAGCAAAAGAAAAATGAATCAMTATTACATAAAAAGAGGGCTACACAAATTCAAATTGCAAAAATCTTGAGGGGCAAATATATGTAGCTAGTTATCTAATAAAAATGTTGATATACCAAAGACATTCATCTGCCATMTATTCCAGCCCTCTCCTCAACAAGTAGGGAGATGAAAAGTAAAACGTTTTAAATTCTTTGAATTCAACAGCTAACTACTCTTCTACCAAAGTTGGAATTTCATAAAGCACATAAGCACTTGATGACAAACCATCTACATATTTGACAACAGTAGCATAGGAACACAAGCAACATGATGTAAAGAAATAATGGAAACTATAGCTAATGTAAAATGCAAGAATATCACAGATAATAAATATAGTAGATTAGTGCAATGCAATCTCTTTTTACTGTTCTTAAATATATTAAATATAGTAGACTAGTGCAGTATAATCTCTTTTTACTGTTCTTAAAAATAACTGCATCACAAAGAGGAAAAGAATGGGGTAGGAACCAAATTCCTTTAGCAAGGGAAAATTGATCCCYAAATCCCTTATATAGGCAAGAAAGAAAAGACTCATCCCTTGGCAGAAAAGGTCCAATTATTTGMTGCATGTCCTATGCAATTTCTCAGGACAAATAAAAATTTCACCTAGATACATTTACAGGCTGAAAAAAAATATTAGAAGGACAAAGACGGAGAAAATTTATAGGCAGATAGTTCCTAAAAATGAAAGACAATCAAGTAAAATCTCATACAGCCTTTTCGTCTTCATCCAAGAAGCTATAAATACTCTGCTCTTTAACTTCTGCTCTATTTTTCCTGGATGATGTGAATGATTGAGGAGTCCATCCTGCAGTTCTTTGAAAGTGAACATGAATTCTCTCAAGGAATGAATAAGAAAATGGATGATCGCAAGTGCAAATAGAGTTACCCTCTTTAGAGCCAACGGTATTGTAGAAACCAGCTGAATAACCACCAGTAAATGCCCCATGAAACCTTCTTCTCCCTTCTTCATCCCTAACCTGAAAAACACATTTCACAACAATTTTTTAAAGATTCCATCTATAAACAGAAAACCACCAGCTACAACGAGTATATGGTCCACGTGGCTATACATAGCAAGCTGGAAATGTCCAGACACAGATGCCACGTCCTCCTTAACATTGAGCAATTCTTGACATTCATGGATTATCAAAAACAGCTGAGACGGAGTTATATAACAAAACAAATGCAGATACCTCACTTCTCACATAATAAATATACACTTCCATAYATCGCCTGAAACTTATCGAAACATCAAATTAATCACTGAACATATCGGGCTCTTTAGTCATAAATTTAACAAAACGAAAAATCAGAATTTGCAACAATTTTTAACGTGCAAGAGATACATAAAATTCTGACTACACCAAAAAAAAAAAGTTTAAAAAATAAAGGACCTCTTGTTTCCAAGCTGGAAGAGTTCGCAACTGACCAGAGGCCTCAGCCACAGCTTTTTTCTTACGAGTGGTGATCTCTTCTTCGCGCTCTATTGGCGTTCCATAGAACACGAAATCTTCCTCGTCACTACCCATTGTCTTACTTCAATTAGCTAATCAACTAATTGAAAGAGTTTGATAAACCCTAGCGGTTAATCAATCAATATGTTAATGCATTCATCAACAGAAAAAACTAGGACAAAAAGAGTGATCGTATTCCAGAACGAAGTATCTAGTTGGGCGTCTCTTCAAGAGCCTCGCCTCGAGGTCAAGTTGGACGAGAAGATCCCCATAGCTAATATTGGGCTGATTTTGTTTCGGGTTTAAGTTTATCTTTATTATAGGCCCATTAATCAAGTTAAAAGTTAAGAACTCATTGTATTGGGCCAAAGAGTAAGCCCAAGATAAAAGGCCCACTGTTTGGCCCCCAGTCCCCATCGGAAGAGCCATCAAACCGTCCCCGATCCCTACCCGGTTCCTCTTCTCACTGCCTCTTCTTCCCACTCCCCCATTCTCTCTCTCTCAGATTGGCGAATCAGTAATCACCAAACACCACCATCTTAATATCTTCTACCTCATGACGGAAACTATATAAACACTTAACAATATATTTGATCGCCAATTATCTCACTCACATTCCTTTCACGTGTGCACCACTCCCATTCATAGATTGATTAAATTGTGGTCCCCGCCAAACTGTCGCGCACGACTTAGTTTGGCGCGTCTGGGATCGTTGTTCAACGCGCTTTGGAGAAATTTGCCCTAGTCGCCTGCGCTTCTTTCTCTCTCTATAATCATCCACCATGATCATCATCTACCCGAACCACCGCCTCCGTCTCCGATCGCCCATTGCGATTTCATTTCGCTGTTTCCCTATTGGATAGGTGAAATTTTGCCAATTTCTTTGTCTCTCCATATCCGATCCCTCCGATTCGCGAATCYGTCTGTTTCGGTAAGTTTTGTTTTTTGTCTCTCTTGAAGAGTTTTTTGAGATCTATTGTCTTATAAACAAGACCATGACTTCGTGATTTGATTTGGTTGTGATGGGCAGCCATGGAGCCGATGGATATAGTAGGAAGAACGAAAGAAGACGCATCTCTTCCTAAAGGTTCGTTTTTATTTCGATTCTGTAGGGTTTAGACTCACTTGTGCGGCTTCCTTCATTGCCTGGGCTGATTTGGTTAATTTTCTTAACTTTTATTCATTCATTTTTTTCTCAGTACATCCGCATACGTTATTGGTGCCTTCTTTGTTCTTTTTTTCTTTGGGGGGAGGGAGGGAGGGGGTAATATAAGCATATATGTACTTTTGGTTCTTTTTTTTTTTTTTTTAATATTCTGTTGCTTTTAGCCTCTGTTTCGGTTGAAGTTGATTTGTTTGCTTAATTACTCTGTATGAGATGATTGTAGATGTTTTTTTGTTTTCTCTTACATGATGATTTCTTTCAGCTCGTGCTCCTGGATTTTTTTTTTTTAAAAAAATATGTTCTTTTAAGGAAAAAGGGGTTCGTTTATGGTAAGTCATCTGGATGCAAGTTCTCAATTTTCATGGTAAATTTTATCCATGTTCTTGTAATATTCCATTTTGGCACAAGAGTGATGACCATCTGCAAAAGCAATAGTAAAACCCAAAAATAAAAAGAAAAAGATGAAAAGAATGAAACTATAAAAGCTTATGTAATAAGCATATATGGTGCAGGAGAAAGCTTGAAGGTAGTGATCCGATTTGCATGTTCACACAAGGGTTGCTTCCGGAACAACTCTTAATGGTGTAAGGGCACTACTCTTCCTTCTCCTATTTGCACCTTGGACTATTGAATTTGGACCTTAGAGTGCAACACATGAAAGTCGATATTTAGGCCTCTAAGTGTTTGCATGGTCTTATTAGTTCTTTAGTCTGTCCAAATGGAGAGGTATTGCAGTACTGCATTGGTCGGAATTTTAGGAATTTGGGAGGTTTGAGGAAGATTACTTTTATTCTGGCTATTACAGAATATGCATAGCCCGGATGTATAAGCAGAATCATTGTGTATGGAAATTTAATATATTCTTATACGAGTCTGTCAGCAATTAGTTATTTTATATTGTTTCTATTTGTATTTTTCGTTTTCTATTTTGGCAAAAGGTAATTTGTGGGGAGAAGAGGGGGATGAGGAGGAAAGAGCATTGCTTGATTTGGGTTTACCACTCAAAGTAACACCCAAAAGATTGGTTGCTCTCTAGGAAAAGATTCGACGTTAATTCTCACCCCATGTCTCTTTGATATGCAGATTTCGTGTTAGTTATGCCTTTTGTACACGGGTTGCATGTTAGATGTGATGTTATGCATGAGATTACCTTTGGTCAGTTGTCACTCAAAAGAGTTTGTTTGTGGTTGCATTTCATGTAAATTAGAAGATAAAACTAATTGGATGTGAATATATCTTTTGAAAGGTGCAAGTAAGTGGAATGTTTTCTTCTTGCATTTTTTGAATGCTATAAACTTTTATAGGTTATTATGCATTCCGTTGTGCTATTGGTTCCTTTTTTTTTTTAAATCCTCTTTTCTATTTTGAGTCGACTTTGTCAAACATAGACATGAAGTTCATCTTTGGGTTCTAGACTACTCGCTGATTTATGCTGCTAAATTTTTGTTACAGCAACTATGACAAAAATTATTAAAGAGATGCTGCCCCCAGATGTTCGTGTTGCAAGAGATGCTCAGGATCTTCTGATTGAATGTTGTGTAGGTGAGTGCAAAGGTCAATGTAGTTTCTAACTTCTGTGCTGCTGATTTTTATATAATGGTTTCATTTAATTTGCAAAAAGCTTCAAAGTATTTCTGGTTGGTATTTCATGCCACCCTACCAGGCCCTCATGTATTTGCTGGATCATGACTATGTCTGGCCTTAGTGGTTCATGTGTGCTTGCTTCCTGCAAACTGGGTACTAATTACTTTGCTCCTATTATTCAATTTATGCTTTTGTACTTGCACTTTGATTTGTTTCTTGATGGGAAGTAGTGTCGCTCTGTACCCATCAAATGAAGGAATATATGATATAATCTTTATCCCTACCTAATAAGATTAAAGCTTATTTCAATTGGCTGTTGAGTGTTGATCYTAATTCTCCTGTCGGAGCATGCTGCAACCAACCTACAGCCCTGAATCAAATATATTTTGGCTTGTTGATCTTAGTTGTTATCTCACACTTCCCATTTGTATGTCCAATCTTTACGGGCTTTAATCCTTTCTCTAGTAAATGACTGCCTTGTTCAACATTTTTTGCAGAGTTCATTAATCTGATTTCATCAGAATCAAATGAAGTTTGTAACAGAGAAGAGAAAAGGACTATCGCCCCTGAACATGTACTGAAGGCTTTAGAGGTTATTGGCTCAATGTGATTCTTTTCTTTTTCTTCTTTTCTTTTCTTTTATTTTATTTCTTGACTTCTCCCCGTGCATGTTTCATGTCACATATTAGCAAATTGTTGCATCTGAGATTGAGAAATTATCTCAGATGATAAATATGTCAGCAGTAGTTGCCTGCACCCCCAGCCCCCAGGACACCCCCCCATTTTAAAAAAAAAAAAAGAAAAAGAATATAAATATTGTAATCTTTCCCTTCGAGAAAATCAAGCTCTTCTTCATATGATGGTTTTTGTGATTACGATTTCTGTTTCAAGATTACAAGGTTGTGGAGATTTAAGATATGCTTTTCAGGCTTATATCAAGACTTAAGCATGTTCTATTGTTTTGCTCTTACTTCCTTTCTTGTCTTTCTATTTTTTTTGGTTTTGGCCGTGGGGGGTGGGGAGGGTGGTTTGGGTTGGGGGGGGTGATTTTTACGGAACCTTTTGGCGTTCTTATTTACCTTATACCACTTGCTCCGTTGGGAGTGTTTATGATGTGACCAGAGCCCAAAAGTAGGAGAATTTTTGTTTGTAATCCTCGCAGCTTTCGCACTACGATGCGATCTGTTTGTGGCTTGTCATGGACTCTTTCTTGGCTTTTCTCTTCTCCCCCACACCCCCCCCCCCCAAAATATTTTTTTGGGGGGGGGGGGGGGGTTTGGAGAGGAGAATTTGTTAGAGACCCTTTGGTTTTCTTATTGCCTTACCTTATACCACTTGCTTTTCTTTGGGAGTGTTATGTGACCAGAGCCCAAAGTAAGAAGCATTCCTGTTTGCAATCCTCACAGCTTTCGCACTGCGATGCAATCTTTTTGTGCTTATCATGGACACTTCCTGTAGTAAAATTATTAATGCATTTAAACTGAGATATGGGGAATCGGCAATCTTGCTTGGTGTTTCCTGTTCTGATTGTAAATCCCTAATGATATAATAGTTGTCCAGTGATATTTAGTGTAAAATAGTGCCAAACTAGATGTGATGGTGCATTTTATGTTGTTGACTATATTGTTTGCATTACGCTCTTCCTAAGCCAATGAATTATCAATTCCAACTAGATATATGCTTGCTTAACATTCTGTATTCCTGCAGAATTCACTTTTGCTTCAAACCTTTTACCTAATATGACACGCAAATTTCTGTTGCAAATACTTCTGATAATAACCTATTTATCTGACAGGTTCTTGGTTTCGGGGAATATATAGAAGAAGTTTATGCTGCATATGAACAACACAAAATTGAGACCACGGTAACTGTTCATCTATTTTTAATTCTTTTATCAAATTAACTTAATAGATCATTAGATTATTACTTGCTAATATTCTGGTCAACTGACTTCTAGCACCTTGTGAAAAATTATGTTGCATGCCTTCACATATTAGTTATCCTCTGACTCCCCAAGCTGTAACTTATGTATATTATAGAGATCTCACGTTCATAAAAGGTAAATTGGCAACTAACTTGTACAGCTTCTTCCGATTTGACTTCTAAAAAGTTATACTTTAACAAGTATTTGCATTTGAAGTTCATCAAGTTTATGACAATTTGGATGGAAGATTTAATCTATATGATTTTAAATCAGATAGTTTCTAGAGAAGATAGGATAAACAAAAAGAATGATATGACAATAAAATTTTGAACTAGAGAGAGTTGGCGCCATTTTGTTGCAATGGATGTTTATATTTGAAGTTCTCAAGATGCACTGTCAAAGCAAGATTCGTCCCTGTGAACTTTCTGGTTCTGATCTTGGATATTTCATTCCAAAATGCTTTTTCGGTGTTGGGATGAATTAGAGCTTGGCATTAATCAGTTTTCCCCTTGAAGAGGAATCAACTTGTTGTAGGCTACATAATATGTTTCAAATTTTAGATGCTTCTAGAGATTCTGCTCATCTTACACTGGWCAAAATGCTTTGCTAGCAGGATGCTGTAAGAGGTGGAAAATGGAGCAATGGAGCTGCAATGACTGAAGAAGAAGCCCTAGCGGAGCAGCAGAGAATGTTTGCAGAGGCACGTGCCAGAATGAATAATGGTGGCGCCACCCTACCTGCCCCAGTGCCCAAGCAACCCGAATCAGAGCCTGAACCTAGTTTGAATAGTTAACTTTTAGAACTTCGGTTATCTTGATCCGTAGGCAAGCACCATGACTCGTTATATTAGTAGTTCTTCTCTTTCTTATATAATGTACAAAAAGCTTTGCGTAATTTGGTCAGCTCATAGTGACTTCAGTTGAATCTGTACCCTACCAGTTCTGTTTATATATTTCTGTAATTAATGCGAGTTGTTTTAGATTAATGGCAGTGCCCCTTCTCATTTGCACACCAGAATTAACTTAGATATACGCCGCTGACCCATCTTTTATGCTATTGAAACATTTTTCACCATAAACAATGGGATTCTAGCCAGTTGTTACTTGAGGAGCCACCATAAGAACTAGTGCCAGATAGTGGAAGAAATGCTTTGAGTGGGATGGAATACTGATCAGCAATCATTAGATCATTCTCCACAATGTTTTTCCAACTCTGCATGGTGCCGCAATAGGTCCTATTTGGGATGCACACCCATTGTCAAATTTCCTAACGTTTTCTTCCTTTTCAGCTTTGGAACCATTATTTTCTTGTATTTGTATAATGTAAAATGTCTAGACATAGGCAGATTGATATCTTTTATGAGCTAGCATTCTATTTGGGAGTTGGTGAGGTGGAGTTTTATTTTATAAAGAACATTAATGCCTCGACCTTACGTCACCTTAGGAGAATTATGTTGCCAAAGACTGAAATGTCATAACAGTCTTTTGAGGTTTCATATGTGTGTAGACCTTGAGAATCAGAACGTTTCTCAACCCTTCAGAAAACAAGCATCATTTCTRTGCAAATGTTGTCACTAGAAGACATGTCTAGTGTGAAATAGTGATGTCTCCTTGGCTTTTGCTGGCTTCTGAGACCATTGTGCATTCCTTTTTTTCACTGTATTTGGATTGAAGTCAAAAGGATAGTCAGCTTAGCGAACTCCTTTCACTCTCTGCCCCACAAGAAAGTGAAACAACACATCCTATGTCTCCCAAGATTCCTTTCTTTATTTCAAAACTTACTTTCTCTCTCACATAAACACACAGTGGCGTCTCCTGTTTTTCACTTGTGAGAGTGGGGTAGACTGTGTTTTCTATGTCAGGATGATTCTTATGCTCTGTAACAACGAGTGCCGAAACAAAAGAAAAAGAGAACATACTGCTAATCCATTAAAAGATAAAGGGAACAAACTAGAATATTTCTCTCTCATGTCTCCTTCTCTTTTACTGCCAATAAACATTCTTAAAGGAGTTGCCTTCCCGTAGATTTCCTTTCTCAGATGAAGACAATCATGGCAAAGAATATCCAAGACATGGCCTCCAAGAGGCAGTTCCATTGGACAACCAAGGTTAGCAATGAAGATGAAGAAGTTCCAACTCTCAAATCCTCCTCAAATACTAGTGATGATCAAGAGGTGAAGGCAGAAAGTGATAAGGTCCCTGCTGCTTTCGGGAACCCTCTAGAAGTTCCTCAGTTCAACTCTTCTACCAAGACTACGGGGGAGGACAGAAAGGAGAATAGCAATAAACAGCAGCAAGAATCAGCAAAAGCCACTTCTGCAAATGCTACAAGGAAGAAACTGCAATCTGTAGCAGTGGCCCGGTGGCGGTCTGTCCTGACGGCTTTCGGCAGACACAGAGCACATTTTCAACAAGGTCTAGGATCCCGGGTAATGGGAACGCTCTTTGGTTACAGAAGAGGACATGTACATTTCGCAATCCAGAAAGATCCCAACTCACAACCAGCCTTCTTGATTGAGCTTGCTACACCAATAAGCGGGTTGGTTCGAGAAATGGCGTCTGGCCTGGTTCGAATTGCCCTGGAATGTGATAAGGAAGAAAAGAAGCAGCAGTCAAGACTGCTAGAGGAACCCCTTTGGAGGACTTACTGCAACGGCAAGAAATGTGGCTTTGCCACCAGAAGGGAATGTGGGGCTAAAGAATTGAGTATTTTGAAGGCAGTTGAGCCAATTTCCATGGGTGCTGGTGTTTTGCCTGCAGGAAATTCAGAGGGCTCTGAATCTGAAGGAGAACTCATGTACATGAGAGCTAAGTTTGAGAGAGTTGTGGGATCCAGAGATTCTGAGGCATTCTATATGATGAACCCTGATAGCAATGGTGCCCCTGAACTTAGTATTTACTTGCTAAGAGTCTAAGCAGATCATCTTCTCTTGTGCCAAGGAAATGGTTTAGTTGCTCCAATGTTGCTTATCTTGGTTTTCTCTTCTTTTTGCAGTTATAGAATGTGGAAAAAACTGTGTTTACTGTAATTTTTTTACTTTTGGGGTGGAATGGATAATATGTATTACTTGCCTAACTATAGTAAGAATCATGGAACTCCACAATTTCAGTCTCTCAATTTCATTACATGACTTATCTGCTCATCGAATTTGGATAAGATGATAATCATGGTTATACTATTAATCTGCATATTGTGACTACGTCCATTGATTATTTCAAGAAATCAAAAGTTGTCCATAGACTGGTGATGGTGATATATAGAGAAGATTCTGCTGGGAGAAATTGCTTGTACTTCTGAAGATTGTTGAGAGAAACCGTCAGATCATGAATTTGCCAGGGATACACATTTGATCCAATGGTTTTGTATGCATGGGGACTTTGYTTTTTGCTTCTGTGAGCTTTTGCAAAGCACSCTTCTGAGAGAATCCACCTTTCTTCTTCAAGTTTGGTAATTCGAATCAGTTCATGGCAGGCAGTTTAGAACAACAACTCTGGTTTTCCTTTGGTGATGTTTGTTCTTTTTCATCCCTCATTTGATTGTTAGGTTCCTTTTCTGACAAATAGATTAATACTTCACATGAAATTTGGCATCTGATCCAAAGGCATTAGATGTGTCAATCATTGATTTTGGTGCATATCGTTGGTCTAAGTTGATCAAAGTAACATGAGAATCCCAAGACAATTTTTACTWAAGCTTTATCAGTGAAGTCCCCAAAAGCATATCATAGGAAATATTTGTTGCCAACATGCTATTGCTGCTGAAAACTTTGCCTTCCAGTCCAATATTGACTGCCGCTCAACGGCAATTTTTTCTTGAAAATACTTGAATGGTTTGTCGGCCCTCTTCTTGACGGAATTTTTTTTTAAACGAATTAAACTTATCGGAGTTTTAACTCTCCTCTTCCTATATATTATTGAAATTTTTACCTTAACTCGAGTTTTAAGACTGGCTATAGTGGAAAAGAGGGAAAATGAGGGCCTATTCTTGGAAAAGAATGTTATGATGAAGCTATTTGAGGGAAATAATAGAAGTCCTATGGTAGAAGGTGGGCTTACAAAAAGATGGTTTTGGTCATGATGAAACAAATAGTTTGGAACATAATGGCATCTCCCCTTTCCATATTTCAAGGCTTTGTAATGTTTTCTTATTAGTGCAAAGTGAAAAAAGAGGAAGGCCTGGAGGGGTCATCTTGGAGGATCTGCCGTGTATTACAACCCCAAAAGAAAAGATACATTGAGATTACATTCACAGCAATCGAGGTTGTTTTTTTTATCATGTAGTCATTATTGTTCAAAGATTCGAAAACCTTTGCTATACATGATAAAACTTTTGGTTTTGCAGTTTTTTTCTATAATTAATGCAATCAGTGCAAGATAAGGTAAAAATTTCAGGGTCCTTGAGTCAATATTCAACTTGATAGTTACCTCAATTTCAGGTGTCTAGTTACAAACTACGACCGTGAATCATCCACACTTCTGAAATGAATGCCCCTCATAGCTTGGCTACCATATTTTTGCCATTTATTTGTATAGTTTAAGGATGATTTAATAGTTTCTACTATTTCATACACTCAAAGAGCTCTTCCTCTCGCAATAGATTAATGATATAAAGCAGACTTCCCAATGTCTTGTGGAACAGAGTGTCCTTCTAACTCTTTAAGACGAGCACTCTTTTGTACATTTCTAGTACTTGGATTACTGCAAAAGTTYATTATTGGAAGGTTGCACTGCTGTCATCTTRCCATCAAATTTTATCACTTGCTTTCTTTCGCTTCTCCTTTCACTTTCTTTGAGTGCAAAAGAACGTTCAAGAGAAGAACATCTTTCTGCTTAATTCCTAAAGAGGGGAGGCTATTCATCTTGTTGAGTTTGAACTTTGAACTCTCCTGCATCATGAAGAAGGAATTCAAACGCCAGATCATGGGATTTGCACAAAGAACAGCAAGTTAAATTAGTTTGTAGTTCTGTATATCTTCATTTCACATATTAAAAACAACGACCGAAAGGAAAAAGAAAATTTTAGATGCTAGAGAAGAAAAGCTGACCTGTAACGATGGTTGCTTTCATATTGCTATAGTTGCCACCCCCCATCAAACATTTTCATCATTCCATAGCTCCTGGAATGCTCCAAATCAGCATCAAATCTTAGAATTATCATTAGCGGATGATCACAGGACATATTTAACTTCAATAGTATTTTTGGAACTTGTTATCAAATAAGAAAGAAGAAAGAATATTCTCTGCTAATCACATTATGTTCAAGGATACTAATTAACATAGTATTTTAAAGAAGCTTTTAATTGTTTATGTGGACCATCAAGAACAAGAAATATTTGTTCACCTTGTCTAAAATAGCTTCTGTTTAAGGTTAATAAACAAACAAACGGTCCAATATTTGCCTACTTTTAGTACTTATTTGCTGTGCGCTGTGGTTTAAAAWATGCAGAAGGATATCACTTGCAGCACTGGTGTGTCATTATGAGGTTAATTATTAGACTTAGTTATATTACCAATAGCTTTTAAGGTGGAGAGCCTTTGTTTATGGCATCATCATTCATTACTTAAAATATAGACCATATCCCATCATTCCATCTCCTCCCACTGGGCTTCTCTATTCCTGGAGGGAGCTTTAGGTGCAGTAATGAGGAAAAGATTTTGACAATGATAGTTTTAGCATTTGTTTGTGCGCACATCGGCGATCAAAGCATGGTCTTCAGACTTGTAAGAAACTCTTACATTGCCGCTGCATAGGAGATTAATCTTTTCTAATACCTTATTTGCCTCTGTATTTTCTACTGAAAATGAAGATGCGAGAAACTTTTGACAGAGAATGCATAAATGTTAAATACTGAAGTTTGCGAAGGCAAGTATACATCATCGTTTCCATTGAAGTTGCCAAGAAATATTAGCAACTTTCTTGATGTTTATTCGTGATCATAAKACAAGATTGATTGTGCAACCTCCAATGCTTCGAGACCCAATGGTGCGTGCCCCTCTGACTTAAGGAAAGAGGAGAGAAAACTGAATACATTCATGGTACGAGTTTCATTTCTTKCAAGTTTTTATTAAGTTAAATAATTGACAGAACAAAGAAAGAAAGTGCATTCATGCAAGCTATCAGGACAAGAAGATGAGAAAATAACAGAYAAATATAATTGAATTTTCAGGTCTTCTCGGATCAAAGAAGGAATTCAGGACAAACTGATTGAATGCAACAAATTACATCATATGTATATATGTTGGTGAAATATGGTGAAAAGATTACATCAAGAATGATTAGAGAAGCTACACGAATCTTCTCTTGTTGATTGAGTTATCTGCATAAGACAGTAATGCTGATAAAATCAAATGCATACCCATCTTCCTCGTAAAACCATCAGCTACAGCAGAATAGTCTCTTGCAAAGAAAGCAAAATACAGAGCCCATGTATACATCTAACCTTGTCCACTGCTGAATTGATCTGCTCCCAAGCTTCCACCATCATCTTAGCTTCATGATTTCAGGTCTTTGGCGAGTAAAACCAGGCTGAATGACATAATTGATGACATGTSGGCCGAACAAGAACATAAACCAGAAACACGGATATGCAAGCTGCATCAGTTGCAGGAGAAAACAAACTAAAAGGTATATTTGTATAAATTAAAGACATATATGAACCACCCAGATCATTCAATTTGTAAAATCAAGCCATAACACATCAATATTCATGCACAAAGTCTGATGAAAGCAAAGAGGCTGCCCTCCTATACCTGGAGAAGCATAGATGGGCCTGCAGCAGGTTCCCCAATAACATGGCTCTTTGTCTTTCTTCTATTTGCTGTGGTAATTGATGGACTGGTGGCTGTTGTAATGTCCCAGAAGCTCCGTTTTTTGGCTGTGGGTACTGGAGAGCGAAAACGATGACTTGGACTCTTCAGCTCACCCTGAGGTGGATCCTTTGGCCGCAGACTTGACCTAGTGATCACCCTCCTTGCTCCTTCCATTCCCGTCCCTGCTAATTTTGCACCCTTCCGTGACAGTTCGCGGATAAAGTCATCCTTCTGCTTTATCTGCAGGGCATGATCTTTTTTCATTCTTTCCATTTCTGTCTCCAATGCTTTTACAGTCTTTCTGAGTTCTCTAACTGCCTCATCTGCTGCCTTTCTCTTAGACTCTGGAGTAAAACAATTGCCAGTCAGGAAAGAGGATATTGGTTTTCGCTTCTCATTTGGTTGGACAGAAGATGGCGATGGGGATAAGAAGGAAGATGTTGTAGGAGTAGGTGAAGAATTTGCTGCCAAGGTGTGTGCTTGCAAACTCAACAGCTTTTGYTGCTGACGAGCTAATTGCATTCGCAACTCTCGGTTCTCTTTCTGCAGCTCAAGTAATAACTTGGCCTGATCTGCTTCAGAATCAGGCACTCGAATTTCCTCGTTGGCATCACAAGCCTGCAAATATAGTGCAAATTTTGATCCTTCAACAAATGCTAAAAGATAAGGTAGACTATTTTAGAAATCATTTTGCTTTCTAAATTGATCTACAGAGGCATAGAGAAAATGGGAAACAACCCAAAGAAAAGATATTGCTGTGATGCAGTATGTTAAGTGCTATCAACAAGAGAAAAAGAAAGAGATAAATCTGAAGCAAAAGGATGAGAGACAAATCATGATATGACAACCACAAGAACTACAGAGAAATGGCTCATTATTGAATAATGAAGTAGTTAAATGTAAGCACATAATTGTTTTATTTGTTTGTTTCTACAGAGACACATCATAAACAAAAAGCAACTGTGAGTACTAAATGGAAWAACAATTTCAGTTGGCAGATGAAAATCCCTAAAATCAAAAATGCATTTGATAGAGTAATGACGATGCAGAACTGGGCCTAAATTTTAGATGAATSAGAATTACATTAAAGTAGATATTGGTACAAAATACTAACAAAGGCAGAMAAATGTTTGGATATACCTTTGTCCGGATTTCTTTTGCCCTATCAGCCCAGTGAAGGGTGTTTTGGGTTTCACCAAATGAAAGATTGCTTGGGCTTATATTAGCAATCATCACAGTATTACAAGCTCCACGTAGAGAATCCTTCAGCAGTTGGGTGAGCTTGGAATTGCGATAAGGTATATGCTTCTTCCCCTCAACCAGGGCATTGATACAGCTACTAAGTGCAAGGAGCGACCTATTTATATTGGCGCCTTCAAGTGATCTAAGTGTTCTCTGATCTGTTGCAAGAGCTCTTTCAGAACCAGCAAGATCAATAAGTGAAAGTTTTCCAACTCGATTGACAATATTACAGGAAGCATCTTTGACTTTGTACTCAACTATAACCTGAATATGTGATAAGAAGTAAACAAAAGGTCAACATATAAGAAATAGAAGGCTATAAATTCAACTTGAAATGTGCAATTACCTGCAGAATGGCATGAGAGCGCGATGAAGTTTCATTGGCACGAGTTGGTTCTGTTGTTCTATTTTGGTTCCCTTGTTGAAGCAATGACATTACCTGTGGAAAAACAAGAGAGCAGCCGATTTGAATTCTTTCACCAAGTAATATTTACTCTGGTCCTCTTTAAACTAGAGGATGTAAGCACTTACTTCATCTGTGGAATATGCTCGATATTGAGTAAGCCCTGCAGCCACGATCCCCTGAATCATTTAACAAGAGTAGCAAACTTTATGTTAGAAAAGTACTCTTGGTTTTGTTTCTCCACCTGGTTTTGTTAAAATTGTTATATTGCATAATAGAAGCCATCTTTGTCCAGGAAATTTTTTTTCTTCAGAACTTCACATGATTGCATGCTTCAGAGGATATTGTAGGTTCTGCAGCTGAAATGGTGTTCGCAACTTAATTATCTCTGAATGCCGTCAAAAGATATAGACGAAAAATATGGTATTTGGCAATTTTAGGGCTACCATGCAGAATATTTAGCTTCAAGAACCCTACTATCATCTTAAAAAAAAAAAAAAAAAAAAAAGGCTCAGACATAATTTCTGCACCAGTTGGTCATGAATTGAATTGAGCCACAGAATAGATTTAAACATTGTAGTAAACAGTTGAAATTCAATAAACCATTTGAAGAAATGGTTCCCTGAAGAGAAAAGACATACCTGTTTATCTTCTCTGAGAACCAGAGGCCTTCCAGGAGAAAGCAAATCTCTGACAGTTTCATTGTAGACCTCAAGATAAGACAGGTGAACTAAATGATTCCCATCAAAGCTTCGCTGCCTTATCTTGCTAAACAGATCCTTAATTGCTAAGACCATTACGCCCGGATTCTCTACTGTACCAAGCATTGTATACGTCTTTCCTGCTCCTGTGGCACCATAGCAAAAGACAGACCCATTTTTTCCCTGTAAAACATCTTCAACTAGCTCGCCTGTTCTGAAAGTTCAAGATGGTATATCATCAAAAATCTAAAGTTGAAGTCAAGATGCAAGAGTTATAGTTGATTTAGTTAGAAAAGCAAGATAAGATTTGCCTCAACACTATGTAAGAAATCAAAAATCATATGGGAGATTCTTGAAACCTTTAAACGAAAAAGTGACTCTTTCATGCGAAATTTGGAGTTTTGTTGCCATTACTACTACGTTGGAATAAGGCTTGACAACACCATCAAGTATGCSACACTGGAGTCTAACTGCAAAATTGTCTATTGAATTACGCATAAAATTCATAGACAAAAAGCTCGGGAACCATAAAGGACCCAATACTTCTTGAAAGTTTTTAAGCAATAGGATTGTAAACGTAATTCTAATCCCTCATAGGAAGTAAGATTTCGAAGAAGCTTCAGAGAAGAAAAGGCACGAAGATTGTACTTACTGTTCATCTAAGAAACTTATGGATCACCATTTGAATTCAATCAAGTAAATAAGTTAAAGCTTATGAAACTAACCACAAAAAAGAGAGAAAAAGAGGAGGGGGGGGAAAAAAGAAAAAAAAGGAGTTCTTCTGTAACTCACGTTGTGGAATAAACTTCCTCTTGAGTAGTACAATCTGGAAATGAAGAATCAAAAGTGAAATGTCGACCCCGAAGCCTCTTTAGCCTTAGATAGTCATTTTCGATAGCGAATTCTGTCAGATAAACATCCCTCTTATTCACAATCCTCACACAACACCTTGATCCAGCTTCTTTTTCCTTCTTGTTCATTGGTCTTAATCTCACAAAAACAAGAATTCTACTAGTGTAAGCCGCAGAGTTGCCTTGTTTCTCCGAAACTCTCTCCAAGTCTTGTGCAATCTCCTTCTTAATTACTCTAGGTTCTGACTGTGGCACCACTGAGCCGCCCATTGACAGCTTCCTCGCGACGGTGCTTGATAAATTCGCCTTTCTTGGACATGAAAAGCCCACAATCCGTTCACCGCCACCCCCCACTGCCASGTTCTCCTTCGCCTCTTCCACTATTGGTGGCATTGGCATCACATAAGTCCTTGTCACTGTTGAACTAGGCATAATATTCTCTCTCATCACATTACAAATGGGCTTGGATCCATTCTGTTCTTTCTCATCTCTCCGCCTAGAACTGATGAGGTCTACACTAGGATGGCTCGAAAATCTAGGCTCTTCATGCTTTGAAGCAGGGTTCTTGAAAGCAGCAGAAGCTTGTTTCTGCTGTTCATAMAAGAGGGTTAATGCCTTCATCTTCTCTTTAAGGCCATGGTGTGGATTTCTCATTTGATGAGCCATGAGACACTCTTCTTGATCTGCTCTTGGCTTGTTTCTCTGATCTTGATTCGATTCATTCTGTGCATGATCATTGATCACCTGAGACCTTGTGGACACGGGCATTCTACTTCAAAAACTTGAATCTCTTCGCCCAAGCATGCCCCAAGAATTTCTTGATGGCTGAAACAGTTYGAATTTAAACAAAGTTTAGATCTTTTTCTTGAGAATTCACGAATCTYGATGGGGAAAAAATCAATAGTTCGTTGCAATGAACGGAAAATGCAGCTGAAGCAGCTAAACAGTGAAGTGAGAAGAGTGGGAAAGATCAGGATTTGTTTGTAAATTTAGGACGTTTGGGAAGAGAAATCCGATCCGTAGATTTGTTTTAAGATTAACGGTTAGGAGTAAAGCGGTGSAGGGAGGTTTTGCAGGGGATTTTGAGGGCAGACCATTTTTTCTATTGTCACTCCAAATGAATGGGTTTATTTTTTAATTAATTTTGAGTTTCATCTATAAACTATTTAGAATTTATTTTAAAGCCCAAACTTAATCTGGAAAAAGAAAATTTAGATTGGTAACAATGTGGGCCTTTTTTGAATTTGTTTGTAACGGTCAAAATGATGACAGGCCCAAACGGTCAGTTATAAAGAATAGTGGGCCCCATTATAAAATTTTCTCCAAGTACACACGAAATTTTCTTCTTTCTGTATTGCCCCAAAATAATTCAAAAATTGCAACTCAGCCACATTATCACTTCATGAACACTATAGAAATACAAATGTCATGATGATCAAGATGGAAGTTCATCATGAGTAAAGGGGTCTCYAAGAACGGTCTAAAGTGATTAGGCTTTCCTTCTCTTTTTCCTTTTCTTTTTTGATGCAAAGAAATTTATGAAGGTTAATTTATTAAGGAATAACTTTCTTTTTTAACATACGACTACCCAATTAACTTTTTTTATCCTTTTTAACCTCAAAAGAAGTAGTCAGCAATTGAAAATGAAGTCAAAGGACTAAACTTAATTATGGAATTTATGTATCCACCCCTCCAATTATATTATCGATGTATTCTAACTTCATCATTTTGTGATCAAATATAATGCTCCAAAGAGATGGTGCACAAAATATCGAAACCCTTCGAATCAAGTTGATTAAAATTGACTGATTTTTTATTTGAATTGGATTAAAATCATAAATATAATACGATTTGAAAAATTACACCAAATCAAATATATATATAACATTTCTATGTGTAATGGGAGTAATCTCTTCTAATTGAATTGAACGTCCCAAGTGCGTCCATCAAGATCGAACTCATGAATTTGTCCGGTGGGTGCTTTAACCATTCAGCCATGGATATAAAGAGACTCTAGCAAGTGAACTAGGTTTTGATATGAGTTTCTATTTCTTCTATTAAAGGTGATTCGAGAAAATATAGTGCCAATGCAATAAGATTTATGAATCATATAATAAATTTTCCTAAATCGGTAATGAACAAAGAATCATCCAAAATAAATAATTTGTTGTATTAGTAGTTAATTTTGAATAAATACAAATAAATACTCTCAATTGTTCTAAAGTTTTCTTTTTTTTCACTAGGCAAACCTAATAATTAGAACATTTTCCTTTCATCAAATATAAGTACCGAACTCCAAGTATATAACTTCAAACTATTCTAAAAGAAAATCAAACTATTATTATTTCAAAGAAGTACAAACATCTTTTATTTTTCAGCTTTCACTTTCGTATCTGGCTTATTCATTTGAATTAGAGGGGAGAACATACGAGAAGAGAAGAYTCAGAGAACCTAAGGACAARAGAAGAMAGGGGAAATTAGGGTTGTAGGTGTTKTTTGGTGACTTTTCAAACCGCATAGTTTTTGTGGTTGCAACCTAGTTCAAATCGAAACCAATCCAATTTGCAGTGAAATTTGGAATCAGTTTTGATTGTTTGGTTTGGACAGCTTCAATTTTTTCTGAACACCTGTGGTTGTTAGTACGATATGAATTCGGAAAGTGTTGCATTTTTTTGTTAAAAATGTTTTATGCTCTAGTGTTGAATTTTCTTCTTATTCTTTTCTTGTGATGAATTGATTAGCATATTTATAACTAAAGCAAGCCATGGTGAAAATAGAATGGTTTTGAAGTCATATATATATTTGAAGCTCAAAACACACTATTTGATGGAAGTAAAATGTTATATTTATTACGTTTGCATCGTGAAAAGAAACTTATGAATGGTTAGGAATATTTTTTGTATTTATTTACAATTAATTACTATTATTTTAATAACTTATTCGTTTTATTTGATACTTTATTTATTACCATCTATGYATTTACCATGTCATTCACGAATCTTATAGCATTCAATATCTTGTATGCACTAAGCCACACTAAACCATATTAAACAAACACAAATCRAATGTAACTSTTGACGCATGAAAATAGTCAACGTTAACGGCTAAGATAACGAACAACGGGTAATCTAGCAGAACCAGTGCGAATAAAAATCTCATGATTCGAGCAATCAAGGCA
Source organism: Rhazya stricta (assembly GCA_001752375.1). NCBI lineage: Eukaryota > Viridiplantae > Streptophyta > Magnoliopsida > Gentianales > Apocynaceae > Rhazya > Rhazya stricta. The sequence goes on along the minus strand of MEJB01000012.1, from coordinate 3,358,818 downwards.
GCTGAAAAGCTCAGTAGCTGATGGAAGATAGAAAGGAACTATAGTAGATTGGCCGATGAGTGAGAAGAAAAAGTCAGTCGAATCAACGGGAATAGCACGAAATCAGGCGATCAGCTCTTCAACAAGATAAGATCAGAACTACTTAATCAAAATCAAGGGGTATGATCAACTGAATAGCCGATCAAGACGGAYGTGGACATAAAAAATAGTACGGGAAAAGGAAATGTGGCACAATGGCAGCAGTGTTTCTCCACCACTAGCCGGCAAGAACGTCGCAAGATGGAGCATAAATAAAGAAGAGACTAAACAAAGAACCCAATTAACTCAACAATCAAGTAAATTATCTTCATTTTTTATTAGTTTTATCTATGTTTTCATTACTTAGCTAGCTTTATGATTAGCTTTCTAGTGTTAAGTGATTTCCTYTGCTTTGTTATGTAAGTTTTATACATGTTTTTATGCAATATTTATGAATTTGAAKTCTTATTTGCTTTCATTTACTAACTTTCTTAGGTGTTAATTACTTACATTTTTAGTAGCATAATTTACACCTTTTGCAGTATAATATGCTAGCTACTTGTTAGCCTTCTCTARCTTTATTCRTATTTTTCTTTACAATTTTTTTTAGATTTAGCYTACATATAATTGCTTAATTTACTTAACTTTACTAGTATTCTACTTAGCATATATCATAACTTAGCTGTTCTAGTATAATCATAATTTGCTTCRTDTYGGCTAGCGTCTTTCTCCACTCAACATAATCACTCGRCTAGCGTTAGCTATTTTAGTTGCACCTTTTTGCTGGTTACTCAGTATAATCACTCAGCTAGCTTGAACTATCTTAGCTGCATCTTTCTVCTAGTTGGTATTTTTGCAAGCTTATATTTGTGTGTTTGCTCAATTTATCTTTTCTTAATTAACTTGAGAAGCTCATTTAGCTAAATACCTTAGCAAGCAAGCGATTATTTTTCTGGTTATCTTAGTTAATTTGCACACTTTGTAAGGGCTTACTTAAGTTAATTCAAGAACTTCATATATAAAAAAGAGGTAGCTACGGATCYTGTCTATTGATTAGATGGCTAGCTGATAGGAAATAAGGCTTCGTTATGTTGAAAARCTTAGTACTCCGYGATCAAGATAGTCRATTCGGCTATATAATTTTTGCACACCAACCTAATGGTTTGAGGTCTTGAATGCTTTATAGTGATTTTAGAAATTTCAAACCRAAATTAATGATTTAGTTTGAAAAATATGCRAAAGTCACACCAAGCCGCACCATAAACCCCCTAAGGATAACTGTTTTCTTTTCAGTTTCCTCTACCACTAACTACTTTATTTTTCTCTTCTCTCCTTTCTTTAAATTTAACCATGGGTTTAAATAGGTGCAAACATAAAAAAATCCAAACAGATGAAACTGAATTATGGATTATWTTTTGATTTGATTTGGAATTTTAYAAAATTGAAAATTTAGTTATGGTWGAAAATTTGAGCCAATCCAATTTTATGGATTATATTTTGATTTKATTTGGAATTTTACAAAATTGAAAATTTAGTTATGTTCGAAAATTTCTTCAAATCGAACTTAACATCCAATGTGGAGACAGGTTATGTTCATTATACCCTTGAATAATCAATTAATCGGGCGGTTGGAATATCACATGAGGAAGTGTAACAAATCCGAATATTTAGAGTTACAAAGGTGTAACTGGGGGACATATTATGTTTTCTAGTTTATGCTTTTTGGCAGCTATTTAGTATGAGTGTATGGGGATTTAGACATTTTTATATTATTAAATTTGAATTGAATAATTCTTTGTCTAATTTAGTTGTTTACCACCTAAAGGTATWTTTTTTTTATTACTTATTAGTAGTTTTGCTCTTATTCTTTTTTGTTCATATGGAATTATTTTAATAATAGAATTAACTTCTACCTTTTGTAGCTAAATTTTTAAAGTACAAATTATTCAAGTAAGTAAAGCAATTCATCTACTTGATGAATGAATAAAAGTATATGCATTTGATGCTGCGATTTTTAAAATTTGACATATTTGATATTCTGTGATAAATTAGATTAGACAAGTGACGTTTTTTGTAAATTTATCTTTTATTCTTTTTATTTGTCTTGTTTATAGATCATTGCAAATTAGTTTAATCGATGAACATTTCATTCTTTTTATTCTTAAATTGAACATTGATTAATAAATAAATCTTCAAAACATTTTTCACATCTTTCAAACTTAAAATTATATGTTAAATTTAATAAATTCTTGCAAATTAGAACTCACATAAGACGATTATTTATCAAAAGAATCAAACTCAAAACATACCGAATTAGTGGTTTAAGGTTTTAAAAATTTGATTTTAGTGTCAAAGTTTTCGAACCATGAACACTCTTGGCTCTAGCATTTGTTTGGCTGGAAAGATTTGGAGAGAAGAGAAGAAATTTGAGTGGAAAATGAAATTATTCCTCTAATTTAAAAGGGGCATTAAAAAAGAAATAATCCTCGTTCACGCAATTGATAATGCATTTGTATGTTGATTAGTTTAAGTAATTATGAAGCACAATCCACCATTTGGGTGGACTCCAACATAAGAACGGGGATTTGCCTCTCTTGGGGTCAGATTATTGGTCTAGTTAATTTAGAGTATGTATGTGCTAGATGTGAATTGGACGTAATCAATAATTTTTTGAACCTAATTTTGTTCTTCCTTTTGTGTATATTAGATTCGAATTATTCGGGCAAGATTTTTTTCATAACTCKGTCCTATYCTCACTTTGTAACTTTTGTTCAATTCTTTGACAATATAGATCCTTTTGTTRAAAAATWAAAAAAARAGGAAAAACTATGAATTACATTCATCGAATAACATTTAAATATTCAAATTCAAATAAAATATGTTTTAAAGAATTACACATCTTTCCTCTCTTCTGCACCCAAATAAGAAAAAAAAATATCATTCGTTTTCTTTCTTAACTCTCTTTTCAAGAATAACATGATTCAAAAAAAGAATTCATTTTATTGAACTTTTTAAAAAAATCAATTCAATGGTTAACGCAAAAGGAATAAGTTTTCTATATCGTTTGAAAAATTTTAGTGTAACATGTTGATACTATATCTTAGATTTCAAATAACTATCTATAATTTGTAAATAATTTTTCTTTTAAAAAAATAAAAAATATATTAATATTTATTTTTATATATTTTATTCCTCATTGATGGAGTCTTATTTCTTATAAAAAATATTTTTTCCAATGATTATTTGTAATAGTTACCATTATAGTAAAAAACATTTTAATATTACAATAAGTCAAGGAAAATATACTGGACTGTTCATTTTTTTAAATTTTTTATAAAATTAATATTTTTTAATATATAAAATTCTATTTAAATGGATAATTATTTTAAAGAGAGAGGAGTCTTGTTATATGGCTCAATATTGAGAAAAATAATAAAATATACAATAATATATATTGGGAAAAAAAGTCATAAAAATATACTACAATATACAAATTTATTTACCTACAAATTAAATTTATTTCATAAACAGGATACTTTTCATTGGTACCAGTAGTAATCGAACTAATCCTTTTTATTATTACTAATATCAAAAGAAAAGAACGGATTCATTTTTTGAACAATTAAACYTACCCCGTTGGTGCAAAGAAGAGAAACCCTAGATAAACTCCCTCTGTTTCTCGATTGTTCCCTCTCCAAGCTGTTGCCTCAGGACATATTTGTGGCGCCACCGGCCATGGCGGCGAAAGACCAAATACCGATTGCCAAAGACGCTGCTCAAGGCGGTGAGTCCATGAAGAAGAAAAGAAGGCGCAAGAGAGACAAAAAATCTGACAAGTCCCAACCTATGGACTCGCATCAACAGGAGTATCATGTTGTTGAAGAGAAGGAGGAAGAAGATCAAGCTGCTTCTGAAGAAAACAATAATGGTAATAGTACTCTTAACGATGATACAAGTAAGAAGGGAAAAAAGAAGGAGAAAGCGAAAAGGAAAAGAGAAGAGAATGAAGATGTCGATGAAGAAAACTGTGGGGAAGAAGAAATAGAGGAGATAAAGAAGGAGGCAAAAGGTSGAGGGTCTGGGATTATGAGTACGGAATCCTTTACTTCCTTGCCTATTTCTGAAAATACTATGAATGCTGTTAAAGATATGGGTTTTCAGTATATGACTCAGGTAAATTGTTACTTCTGAATAAGTTTTATTGTGTTTGTGAAATAATTGTCTTCATTTGTTACTTCTGAAGAAGTTTTATCGTGATTGTGAAATAATGGTTTTCAGTTGTTATCATACATTTGCTAAAATACTTAATAAAAAACTCAATTGATGAAGAAGGAAGAGTAAATCATGTTATGCTATAGGTAGAAGGGAGGAGAAAAGAGCCTAAGAAAAGCAATAATGTAGTTAGAGTTAGTATACTCTGGTAAATGSAAGCAAAGCTATCATATAGCACTCGGTTTTTGTAGTTGTTAATGTCAAGAATAATCTGCTATCGAAATAATAGCTGTTAAAGAGAGTTTGAGCTCTTTCAATTTTTTGTTGTGGCTTTAAGTAGATACTATTTTCTTCTAACGCAAAACGTGTCTCTTCCAGAAAGTTTCATGCTTGGCTGTTGAATCCCTAGTCTGTATGTGCTAGCGGGATGCCCCTTTGCTATCCCATTCCCTTCAGAAATGGAGTAAGAAAGTGTTTAAAAATATATATGTATATATAGATCCCATTATTTCTACTTGTCTCATTGTTATTGATGTTGTTGTTGTTATTATTATTATCATTATTATCATTATTATTATTATTATTATTTGGGTTGGTTTCGTGGGAGTAGAGCAGAAGGGGGGAGGGCTACCTACATGCTGGTAAATGAAAACCACCTTGACAAGATCAGAGTAAATAATAATGGTGAGCTAGAGAGGAGCATTTTCGGGGACTAGCCTCTTTCCTTGTTACTTGATTTCCAATTGGACGTTTTTCTTGAATTTGACTTTAGCGGCCTCTTTATTGCCATTCTTCTGTTTAACTGCATCCTATCGCGTATTTTTTTTTTTTTTTTTTTTTGGGGGAACCAAGGCCAAGGAAGAGGTGCTTTCTTGGGATGTGTTTGTTGATTGCCTCTTTTTCATGATTGAAGATCCAAGCTGGAGCCATTCCACCACTTCTGGAAGGAAAAGATGTTCTGGGAGCTGCAAGAACGGGTTCTGGTAAAACCCTTGCATTCTTGATACCAGCTGTAGAGTTGCTGCATCATATTCATTTTACCCCCCGAAATGGAACTGGTGTTGTTGTCATTTGCCCTACAAGGGAGCTGGCCATACAGGTAAAAGGGTTCATTCTSTCCTGTATTTTTGCYTTTGGTAATCTCAGGTTAAAGATCCTCTAGTGGTTTTCTTTTGATACTGATCGTCACAATAATGAGAAGAAAACTCAGATATATGCATGCACCTGCTGGGGGTGGGGAGGGGGGAGAGGAGAAACAACCTTGATAATTTGCAATTGGTGAATGGCTTGTCTCTATAATTTGCTTGACCAGCATAATATCTGTTCTAGACCAGTTAACCACATTGCATTTTCATAGTTCTACTGACGGGAGAGTTAGATGCAAGAGGTTCTGATTATGCAATTGGCAGAAGAAGCTTTAACAATTCTATTTATCTAGTCAACTCTATATCATATGGCTTTGGTTCCATTTGGATTTGTGTCAATTGTGTGTTTCAATGTTGCAGACACATGCTGTAGCGAAAGACCTTCTGAAGTATCACTCACAGACTCTTGGTTTGGTTATTGGTGGTGCGACACGAAGAGGAGAGGCAGAGCGCCTTGTGAAGGGAGTAAATCTCTTAATTGCTACACCAGGTCGTCTTCTTGACCATCTTCAGAACACAAAGGGTTTTATATATAAAAACTTAAAGGTACAATTCTTATGCTACTCTTTTTGATTTGTCAAGATCTCCTACTAATTGTTGAACTGACTACCATATAAAGTTTAAGTGAAAAAATTATGTAGGCTGGAACAATTTGTAGAATGTTGCTAGTGACTTCAATAACAAATTAGCGTTTACAATAKGTAAAGCTCTTATTTAGCTGATAAGYTTACTTTTATGGGAGGTTAATAACTAGAGAAGTTCATGATGGAAATTAGAATAAATACATTTATTAATATTGATCAAGTGAGCAGAGGTCATAATCATAGTAGCTAATGGCCCTGATTGCTGTAATGAAATGGAAGTTATTTGATAAACCAGATGTGGTTGGTTGGAGATTAAAAAAAGAAAGAAAGAAAGAAAAAGCTATATATTGTCCTTGCAAGATTTTAATTGCAGCAGGAAATTGCAATAATTTTAAGTTACACTTTCCTGAAACCTAAAGATTCTTCGTAGTCAGGAGGCAAAAGTGTGTTYCATGAAGATCTAATTTACAGACTGGATGATGGAGGAAATTATTCGGACAAGCTAAGAATGCTGTTTTGATTTAGTAATTGCTGGTGATGAACCTGAGAGTAGTGTGACTGTATTGAATTTGGTAACCTTATGCTTGTAATGTGTGTCAGTAATGAAAGCATAATTTAATGGACTTCCTAAAAGTGCACAGCTTGTGTATCGAGCAATTGAAATATGAGGATCTGTAATACATTGTTGACTATACTTTGTTTACGCAAATGCTTTACTCAGCTCATGTTTGCATGATGTAGTTCCTAGAGAGCTTGCCTTTGAAAAAAAAATTATTATTAGATTTGAGTAGAGTAGAGTTTCATTGCTTTTGGAACCAATTTTCGATATGAAGAGCAACCCCATTATGTTTTTTGTTTGTAATTTAAAATCATTTGTCGCCACTTGCAGTGCCTCATGATTGATGAAGCTGATAGGATACTGGAAGCAAATTTTGAGGAAGAGATGAAGCAAATAATTAAACTTTTGCCAAAGGTATGATGCTTTTATTGATTTTGCGGAGACCAATGTCAAGTGTGGATGACTTAGAAGTTGCATCTCAATGCCTATTTTTTCTATTTGTGCAAAAACTCAAATATTTGCATCCAATTCTTAAAAATGAGACTTGAAGAAGATACCAAATGTATATTATCTTAGTGTTTGCTTGCYGATGTTTCMCTTTGTCTTTGTGAAATTGATTTCTTTGTGGTGGTGCCTTGTAGTTCTGAGCAATTGTGCTCATCTATCATTATTCTGYTGCGTCTCCATGGTAARGTTAATCAAAGATTGTCGTTTGAAAAGTGAGTTGAAATGGAACTTGGGGATAGCATGAGTCTCGTAAATACATCAGTTCTTTCATGCAATTAGCTTGTAATAATTCTTCTGGACCCAATATTGATGTTAWYCTGATATATAGGTGAATTCTCTACTAGACTAGTATCTATTGCCCTCTTGCTCCACACTTTCTTTTTCTTCTGTATGTCATGGCATCTGAAGATTTACTATAGCTGTCTAGGGTTGATTTAATCAGCATGYTCCCTGTTTGTGCAGGCAAGACAAACAGCGCTTTTCTCTGCTACACAGACGAAGAAGGTGTGCTATTCACAGTACTTCCTTTTCTTGCAAGTTCTYAGCTGATTCAAGCTTCATTTTGTGTTTTAACTGCCAGACCATTTGTTACATGTTCAATTCCTTTAATGTTTCAGAGATTTCTCTTTGTTTTATTGAAGATTCAGAACATTAACAAGCTGCGTCTTTCGTTTTTWAACCTTTACAGGTTGAGGATCTTGCACGATTATCCTTTCAGACGACTCCTGTCTACATTGATGTGGATGACGGAAGAAAAAGGGTAGGTCAACTGTTTGATATTGTTAACTATTTTGTTATCACAATATTCTTTAATCCTTATTTGCAAGATTTTTGAACTTTTAGGTCACTAATGAAGGGCTGCAACAAGGCTACTGTGTTGTCCCAAGTGCCAAGAGATTTGTTCTTCTCTATTCTTTTTTGAAGAGGAATCTATCAAAGAAAGTTATGGTTTTCTTTTCCTCTTGCAATTCTGTCAAATTTCATTCTGAATTGCTCAGATACATACAGATAGACTGTCAKGATATTCATGGAAAGCAAAAGCAGCAGAAAAGGACCTCTACCTTTTTTGATTTTTGCAAAGCAGATAAAGGCATATTGTTATGTACTGATGTTGCTGCTCGYGGTCTTGATATTCCTGCTGTGGTATGTTTTTCTGCTTAACTAATTTCCTATATGCATACCGAGACAGCTGTGAACATGTTATTTATCTAAATAGTTGTAAACAATCTCATTATTTGATGTCATTTTTTGGATCCGATGTAAAAGAACTTCAATTGATTAGCTTTCTTGCTATTTCCTTATCACAGGATTGGATTGTGCAGTATGATCCCCCTGATGAACCTAAGGTGCTGATCAGTCTTGAAAGAATGCACTCAAGTTTATAGTTAGACAAAACTCACCTGGAGATGGCATTTTTGAATCATGTCRTCGTTTTTATTACTTTCAGGAATATATCCATAGAGTTGGCCGAACAGCGCGTGGAGAGGGTGCAAAAGGAAATGCACTCCTTTTCCTGATTCCRGAAGAGCTACAATTTCTTCGCTATCTGAAGGTTTGTTTTCCTTAACCAGTGAAAAAAGGTGCTGCCAATGAAATAATAGGGGATACATCTTTCTTCACTTATTTACTTTGGCAATTGAAGTGATTTGTCATCATAGGATGTAGGGGAACAGAAAACTTGGGTCAAGCCATCTATCTAACCTTTTCTTTTTGCATGACTAAAGAATGTTTAATTATCTTATGATGTCAGTTAACTGTGATAGGATTGATAAAGCCTTATCACTTTMTTACCTGACATGTTCCTGATAGGAATGGCCTTCTATCTTCATAAAAGATTTTAAGTTTTCTTTGCCTAGATAAGTTAAACATCTTACTCGGAAATACTCACATTTATTATATATTCTTCCCAAGGCTMAGAAAAGAGTTGATTTTCCGGGGCCTATTGTAAGTTTTAAGTTCCCWTTTTGAAGTGAGACTTCTGCTCTTGCATGCATCAATTCTCATATTTCTTCTAGTGCTGAAATGAATTGTACTAGCAAGTTCTGACAAAYTTTCTTGAGATTGAAGAAGCAACTTAGTTAAAGTTATCTTAGGAAACAACACAAAATCATTGTTGGGTTCWAGGTTCATATATATGTTGCAAAAGCATTTGACATTAATATGTTTTACTGTTACTATTAACCTCAGGCTGCGAAGGTGCCTGTCAAAGAATACGAGTTTGATAGCAACAAGCTGGCGAATGTGCAGTCTCACCTGGTAATTCTGTATGACAAACCTTCAAATTTGCTTACCTATTTGCCTACTCAATGTTTGCTTCATGTTACATTATTTCTGCAAACTCTTTGATCGTAACTGGTTTGATGTACAGGAAAAGTTGGTSTCCAACAACTATTATCTGAATAAGTCAGCCAAAGATGCATATAGATCATACTTGCTTGCATACAACTCACATTCTATGAAAGACATCTTTAATGTTCACCGTCTTGATCTCCAGGTAAGTGTTCCTTTGTTGTGTTGAAGTGTTTTATGAACGGGGAAGTTTGTCCAGGAGGATATGGGGTAAAATCACGAGTATTGTTCCTTTGCAGGCCGTGGCTACTTCATTCTGTTTCTCTTCTCCTCCAAAAGTAAATCTTAACATGGACAGCAACGCATCAAAGTTCCGGAAGAAAATGAGGAAAGTWGAAGGAAGCCGAAATGGGTTCAGCGAGAGCAACCCATATGGCAGGAAAGGCGGAGATGATACGCGACAATTCGTGAGATATTAACTGATTTCTACAAGAGCCAAACCTGCCATGGCTCCAATTTTGCACGTAGAGTTTCAGTCAGAGTTTGTAATTTAGGTGATTATGTTCTTTGTTACACCAAGAAGGGCTAATTAAATCCTACAACAGCCGAAAAAAGGGTTGTAAATTTGTGTTTTGAAATTCTTCGAGGGACCGTGGATGTATTGGTGACCTTGAGAATCATTGAGATTTTGATTATGTGGAAAATCACTTCAGAATGAATAACACTCTCCCTTCATTTCCCTTCTTTTATATATAAAATCATATATTTTCGATTTAAGAAAGGTCTCCCTTTGTTTAATGATCCTAAATCAAGTCTTCCTGAAATCAGTAGGTATTCAAGTGGCATTTTACCTCAATGAAAAGATTGTGGTTTTTTAAATTGAAAATCAATAAAAATAGGTAACTTCCATTAGTACATTAGATATACCTCTTTTTTTTTTTTTTTTTGCCCCTTTTTGGTTGAGTATGTATATCGGATATACCGAATTGAGGATTCGAGGCCTTAAATATTACACTTGAGGGAGGTAGATTTCAAATGCAATGTCAAGAGGAGTTGTCCCAAACCACAACATGAGAGATCAAYGGAATGGGAAGACATKAGTTCATCCAAAACACTATGASATAGATGCAGGAATATCTACTGATTATAGTCAAAAGAGAACTTTAAAAATGAAGAAAATTGAATTGCAAGTCTAGCGTCATCTGAAAAASATAACTATTTCTTGATATGCTTAATCTGAAAACAAAATATAGCTATTCCTGATATTMTTAATTCAAAAATGAATGAGAYATAGAGATACTGYTGCATCAGAAATACATGAAAATTGCACCAAACAGTGACAAGATGGATATTRTAGCAGTAGCAGAARATGCAGCCAAAGCCAATTCAACTGTGCCACTTTTTTCTGCGTTCTGGTTTGCTGCTTGTGGAGGGCTTTCTGGCTCTAAGACCTTGATGATCATCTTCACACCTCTCTCACAGTGCCCAGAAACTCCACTGATAAAATAGAACAAACCTGCTCTGTCCAATGTAAAGACGGTGTTGCCATTGTTGGAGAAGTATATTGGATGACTGGATCGGCATTTCTCGTACTCAGCTTGGGTGACAACCATAACCGAGTCCTTCTTATAAGTAAAACCTACACATCAGGGACGGATACAGGAGTTAAAGGTAGTGCAAAGATCAGCTCTCTCAAATGCTATGAAATTCAAGGAATTTAGGAGGCGGCTGCCCCGAGCCGTTCCCYTCTAGGTCTGACTCTGCTACATWTACATTCGCATGTTTTAGGGATACCCAAAAGGATGAAAAAAGACAAAAGAACGTMTGATCAAAGCCAAAAAAGAAACGTGCCATGTTTGTGTACAAATGAGAGAACAAACACCTAAACCGCTAAAACATGCATTTTCTAGTGACAAAAAGAATGGATACTTACGCAGAGTGTCGTTGATTTTGAATCKGTTCCTAGAAGCCCATTCATTGAACAGATCAGTATCTTTTGATTCAGGAATGACCCAACCTTCATTAGCACCAACCTCAAACTCAAAAGAGAGAACTGTGCAGAAGTGAAGAAGAAAGAAGAATAAGATCAAATAGAGAAAGCCACTCGACCAGCAGTTGAAGGAAGAAGCAGCCATTTTTGGACTTTAAGAGGGAGCTCTTGCTTGGTGATTCTATGGATGCAAAGATTAAATTGTAGTAATATGCATGTCATCTGATGCACTTAAAGTAGATGTTTCATGWTGGYGTGAGAGAGAGAAGAAGAARGTYATGGAGAATGTGGCCTTGGTGGTGGCAACAGTTTAGGAAGGGCTAACCTTTGACTTGGTGAAACTTCAAAGGTGGTTATGCTAACAGTTCTTCAAATCCCACCAAAATCTCATCNTGGTGGCAACAGTTTAGGAAGGGCTAACCTTTGACTTGGTGAAACTTCAAAGGTGGTTATGCTAACAGTTCTTCAAATCCCACCAAAATCTCATCGCTTAGTGTCCAACTTGAGGATTGTTTTAAAAAAGAAAATTCAAATCTCAGAAACTTCTTTGTACACAAACCTGTGGAATAGTATCCAACTTGAGGATTGTTTTAAAAAAGAAAATTCAAATCTCAGAAACTTCTTTGTACACAAACCTGTGGAATGTAACTTTTTTCCCCTAAGAAAAGAAAGCAAATAACCTTTGACTGTTCCTCTCTTCCTTGATCGTTGCTCTCTGACGTTTAATGTCAAATGTTAATAATGTGTATTTGCGTTTTATTTAATTTTTTTAAATTTTTTTGTAAGCCAAATTGTTACATTTGCTTGACATGCTACTTCGATTGTTCCAGACCCGGCGAGAGATAACGAAAAGAAGAATTAACATATCATGTATTATACAAAAGAAAATCTTCATCTTCGTTCCTCACAAAACTCTTATCATTTGATCCCGGATCCTTACCTCTAGCAGCTAAGTTTACAAGATGATAACAACGGATGATACAGTCCTTGAGGTATATTATAGATAAAAATGTTCAGGCCTACAGAGGTAAATGAGAAAACCTTGATGGGGAACATTTGAGTACATATACAGCAGCAGGTGAAGGACAACTCTTGTATGGAGCATAAACAGCAATGGACTCTCAAGTATTCACAACCATGTCTCATGCACAGCCAAGGACTTATTAGTTGTGTGCCCGGGGCGAAACTTTAGACGTGTAACACACTTCCCATGAATCTGAAGACCACGAGCTGAAAACTTTTCAAGAGGCTCAATCTCGTTCTCACAGAATAGTTGGAAATGGTAGGTAACGGTGAGAGTGGTATGGAGAAATAAGTCGAAGAAACTTCATTGCCTGGCCCACCTTCTCCACCAAGAACGGGGAGTAATAGTTTCAGAAGGAGGTGGAGTGAGAATTTCCAGCATAGTCTCTTTCTCCTTTGGAGTCAATGGAACTCCTCTAACAAGGTTTAAAGCCATAATGTAGACATTTGTTTTTTGCCTATATCTTTTATAAGCCCACATTCCTCCAGCAGTGCCTGCAACTAAAAGCTGTTCCAATAAACCAACAGTACAACATCAGTACCCATTATCGGGAAAAAAGATAGAACCAAAAAGCAAAGAGCATGCATTTATTAAGGCTCCATGACAGACCGGAGATAGCCACAAAGCAGCAGTCTGCATATCAAATTTTGGAGCATAAAGAACTGTCTCGCCAAAATCCTCCTCTAGCTTTTTGTAGATCTCTTTATCTGTTCTCCCAGACCGAATTTCATCTCGAATTAACTGAACAGGTAAAGTAAGTAAAAGAAGGTATTAGGAGGATAATAAAATAAATGATATTTACACAGACAACGATATATGCAGCCACTGGTTGATAGAATTCATTACAAATGCAGAAACTATGCTACAATTACTAGAGATATGCAAAAGAACGGGAAAYTGACAGTTAAAAAGTTAAATAACTTTTTTATAGTTACTAATTACTGAGAATTGGGGAAAAAAAAAAAAATCCCTCAAAACTAATAATGTGTCTTTAGAAATCCACAACAATGCAAATGTAGCTTAGAAGTGTAAAATTACTTGGCCAAGGACATATATTGAGCAATAATGACACAAATGAGAAGTTCTATCTGTAATTGAATCCTTGATACCGTGCAATACACCTTCCCCCACCCCCAAAAGCAAGGGAACAAAAACTCCCTCTAAACAACTAACAATATTTCTCAGAAAATCCACAGCGAAACTATGGAAGTGTTGTAGCTAAAAATGGCAATGGCACAGTTCAGAGTCATGTGAGTTTTATCTATAATTGATTCTTTTGCAGTGGGCACTGGAGCTTTTATTTGTAATGTACAATGTCAAAGCTAATCAAGAGACTTGAGCTTASCAATAATCATTATCTTCACCACATGCAATAATCAAATGTGAAATTCAAAAGCAGCACATATTTCTGATCATAAATCTCTCCATAAATCTCTCTTTCCACATGCAATAAGACCAAGTATCTATCATACAGAAAATGTGATAACTAGTTGAGTTTAACACTTCAACTGACTGAAAGGTAGTACCATGAGCAGGTTGAGAAGGGTCTGTAATACATTTAGAGAAACRGAACAAGATYGCCATGAAACGAAGCATTCTTTTGYATAYCTGAATACTGATATCATCAAACAAAGTGCAGAAGACAAACTGAATCCTAGGAGAAAACTAGTTTAAATTCTACAAAGCTCATTAAGCAATTCCAAAACCTCGGGTAACAATTTTCTTAATGCAAGACTCCCAAGTCTTCAAATTCTTTTACAAATTTACAATTAAAGAAGAAAGGCGGAACTYGTATGATTAACTGGAAAGGGGGAAAAAGTGAGACCTTCCTCAGTAAAATGGCAATGTCAGCTTGGGATTCTTCAATGGACTGACTCCCACACTCYGTGCACCTGACGTTATGACTGATGTTTCTCGCTCGAGCTTCCACCACCCTCTCCTGCTTCACGGGGTCCTCTTCTCTTTCCATCTCCTTCCAAGTTCAACTACCCCTTCAATTAAAAAAAACCCATAAAATTCATCATCACATACTATACTATGATCATTGGCAGCTGTGACAAAAGAAATGAGAAATATAATTTTCAATTTAGAAAATTCCAGAAGTAATTCTCCAATCTCAAAATCAGAACTACAAATTGATCCTATYCCCRACACTTATAACAAAAGGCACATGGTGCAAGTGAAATAATATCACATCAGAGATTGGTATCTCCCCTAATGCCTCACCTTTACTGACAGTTGCTTAATAAGGGCCATTTTGGGATTACTCTTAAAAGTACTGTGCTGCGAGGGAAAACGCTGCTTGTAAAAGTTTATTAGTCTYTGGTAATATATTTATAAAAGTGAAACTATCTCAATAAGCAATTTGTAAGGTGTTTGGTGATACTGTTGATGAAAGTTATTTTAACATATGAAATGACACAAAAGGGCATTATGGAATATAATTCCTATACACAAACGACAAAGAATATAAATTCATTTTTATTTAATTTAATTGGCTAAATACTATTATAAATTAATATTTTGTAAGGTTCAAATATGCAAAGTAATATTTTGTAAGGTTACAATAGTCTAATAAACTCAGGGTCTACTAGTTTTATCAAATCCTTTGCAAGTGAACATATTGAATCTAACACTTYTAAAAATTCCATTTATTTTTAGTTGAACTTCGGCATACATGAATACACTTTGTTTAGCAAAATTCTGAATAACATAATTCCAACTGTCTGTAGAGAAATAAGTTCCAGGGCACATACTTCTTTGAATTGCTGGGATACAATGTCATAAAAAATCAATATCTTGCTYTTATTCCAAACAGTCTTCACTGTCATTTATTTYGCTACTTGACTTGCTTGTGTTTCCATGTTTTCGGTATCTATACATCATCATGAAATGTGCAACATAATGAAATCTGTAAACAGCAGTGATATCATGTTTTTAGTTTCCATTTCTGTTTTCAAAAATGTGTTTTAAAAAATATGAAAGAGAATGCACTTTCAGTGTTTTGGAAAATTGGAAACACAAAACAGCCTAAAAACAGCAAAAAGAACAGGGCCTAAACTTCTTATGATAAAAGCTAAAGCAGAGTCTGTAAACGAATCCTCTTAACTTTTATTGATATAAACAATTCATGAAACAGACCAGGAATCTGCAATTGAGGCACAATCTCAGGAAAAATAAGATATCTATCCTCTTTTACTGAAACCAGAACTTCGAAAGCAAGGACA